>JANHGB010015887.1:0-31068 GCA_026283785.1 Coracopsis vasa | reverse complement strand
AGCAAAAAAATAAATATGACTGAATTATGATAATACTAACACAGATACAGGCACTTCCATTAACTTGAAACAGGGTATAATCAAGTAATTAAAAAGAGCCTCTGGATACTGGGAGATTTTTAAAGAACACAAAGACAGTAAAATTCTGGGGACTAGGTGATGACTGTACAAGCTCACAAGTGCAACAGATCCATTATCAAAACAACCAGCTTTTCAACTTACTGTTAGCTACAACCAGTGTATTTCTCAGCTGTAATGCAAGATAAGAACACAACAGTTATTAATTTCAATGACTCATTAAATAATAGAGAACAAGTACATATAGCTTTATCTCATCTCTATAACCATCATAATCAATGTTCCCGCAACTTGAAAGAACACTCTGTTGTCATTGACTGTCAAAATAAGCTACAGCCGACAACTGGCTAGGTTTCTTATAAAAATAATCTGAGAAACTGAAGCAAATTAACTCCATAGTGAAAATGATGGAGTCACTTCAATGGGTAAAAGTAGCTTATTATGTCCAATTCTCTGGCCAGTGCTTAGTTAATATTCTGCAGAGCAATGAAAGGAGAAGGAAGGGTCAGAGTTTGTCACCTTCCTGATGCTTTAAGGAATTGCAGGGCATGTGGTTTTGTTTGCTTTTGCACACATACATACACTCACACAAATAAGTTTGAAATAATCTATTTTAAAATTACTTTTACTGGGTGCTATAATATCGTTTTCATAGGTTTCACTGAAAAATACAAATATGTCATAACACAACAAATTCTATTTGTGAAGCTTATGGCCTGCTGAAGCAATATGTTAGTATGATTTGTCACAACAATAGCCTAATTTGCTTGGTTTAGGAAGGAAAACATAATCCTCTGGCAACATGCAAAATATTTTATTTCCACTATGACATTAAGGCTGTATAATGAAGAAGAAATGTATCCCTATAACTAGGGCTCTAAACAGCCACAGCAGATTTGTGCTGTTTCACCTTTGACAAGTTTTTCCTTAATCTTGCTGTATCTGTAAAACTGTCTCGTTTGGACTGTAGCTCTTCAAGGCAAGAGCTGTCTCTTTTTATGTGCAGTACTGCCAGCGTAAGATGTTTTCACGTGTCTCATGATATTTCATGTTTTCCCCAGCTCTTGTCATTATGTGAGAATCTCAGCATTCATTTAAAAAAAACAAAGTTCCAGTCCTAATAGCTGTAGATAAAAGCTCAAATATGAGCCATGCATATACTGCGAGCCTCAAAGAGCAGAAAAAAAGAGGATAACAAATAACAGGAACACTGTGATTTTATAGCTGTGGGTAGATCAGTGTTTGTTTGTCCTTTCTGAGCTGACTATTTGTGAACCCTCAGTTTTGGGGTTGCTTCCTCAGTACCTATCTCACAGAAAACAAGACCATTCTCACCTTCTGGGGCTGATGGAGCAGATGGAGAAAACCCCATGGTGTGACTTCAACCCTGCCTTTGGACATGTGAGTATGGGGGCCAAGGCTGCTGGAGTCAGTTTGGTTCCTCATGTCTCCACAGCACTTTTGAAAAGGCAACATTTGTCCTGAGTAACCTAGAGCACCGTTAGTAAAAAAACATATGTCACTGCTTTGCTGGTGCAGGGAGCTCAGAGATAACATCCTCTCAACACCTCTTCTTTTTCCTTTTAGCAATTATTTTTCTGTCTGTGTGGACATTGTTTTTGTGGTAAGATTTGGCACTATACAAACTGTCTGCAAGCACCTACTTCTGCTGCTGGTGCAGCCCTGACAACTAAGTTGTGTTCAGCTGATAGGAGAGCTGTTTGTTCACCACTTCTCCTCTGAAACAAAGCTGTTATGTCAAGACTCCCTTGCAGTTTTGCTCTTGTCCAGCATCTCCCTGCTAAGGTGACTTTGCTTTCAGGTAGTGCCATCCTACTGGTATAAAAAAAAACACTTCCCTTTCTACACTCTGAGTTTCAAGAGGCAGTTCTCCAGTAGCACTGTGTTTTGAAGAAAAATACCCTGAAATGTGGTGGAAATCCAGGGGGACACAAGGGAGGAAGGAAAGGAAACAACATTCTTGCTCAAAGACAAATATTTTTCATTACCTACAGCATCTGTAAGAAACGAGAGGAAAAAATGCCATTAGTTTTCTCTTAAGCTTTGCTTTATTCACACTAGTAGCCTTCCTTTCCCTGTGACAAAAGCATATATGTGTATGTAGCATTTGGACCCTTATTCAGCTATAGATATATTTTTCAGTATGGAATTCTCTTGTGATGAATTACCTTTCACATTATGCCTGTGATATTGTTTTTTGACAGGAGATGTGTATTTTTATCCCTTTGCTACATTCTGTACTGAAGGGTACTGCAAATCCCAAGCAGTTGCGATACCTGTGATACCTGCATTTTCGGACTGCAGTGAAACAGTTGACTGTTACACTGTTCAGGTCTGGTGAAGAGCACCACTATTTCTGTGATTTCTGCTGCAGAAAAGTAATTTGGTCTTTTCCTGCAAGTCTTCTGGTATATTTGCACTGCCACCACAACTGAGGGATATACTTCTGTGACTGCAGTGCAGTACCTCTCCATACAGTACTCAAGCTGACATACTACAGAAATCAACTTCATTTTCCTATCTGGAATTACACTTAATTTTCTGGTTTAAAAAAGCGTGAGATCCTTTGAAAGAATGCACATGACATCTTAAAAGCAAAATCTGTTCATGTGTTTTTATTTTAAGCAGCATAAACTCCTTTTTGCTTTTCCCATGTTGTCTGTTTCTTTGCTCCAATGTAAATTTACACTACTTGGATGAAGGATAGGAAAATTTGTTGGGTACAATGTACTAATAAATTAGGCCATGATACCTAATGTCTTGGAGCACATCAGTCCCTTTGCAACAGCAGCAGAAACAATGAAAAAATTCCACAAAAGTCCTACAGTCCTATTGCCCATACATAAGGTAGACAGTGCAGGATATAATCTGTTGAACAGCAATAACTCTTCTAGGTTTCCTGAACTGTCAATGAGCTGCAGGCATCAGGGTAAGCTCATCTCATGTATCTTTATATTAACAATACAGATATGTTCCTCCTGACTACTTGTTTAGGAATCCCTAAGAGTCAGTAGGGAAAACCAGGCATTTTTAGGGTGTGGCTAATGATAGGAATCGTATACATCTGCTTGAGCATTAAACAAATCATATTCAAAAAGCCCCAGGTGCTTCTTTTCTTCCAATGAATATGCTTAACAACCAGCTCAGATGTAGATGTCTTCACTGTAGCCATCTACAATTGATTACACAAAGTCCACATCAGTGGACTCATTTCTGATCTGGAAGATCAGATCTTTAGTCCCTACAGGTAGGCCTTTCCACCCATAAACTCCTTTCAAAATGGCCATCATATTAAGTTCATTGTCTTCCCTAAAACTCGTGTTTGGTGTTGCTGCAGGTGGAAGGCATTATCATTTCCATTTTATAATTGCTGTCTTTATAATGGCTGGGAAATAAGATGTTATAAAAACCAGATAGCAGCTATTCCTTCGAGATTTGCACTTTGGGCTGCAGCCATGGCCTGCATAGGTTATCATTTACTGTGATTTGTGATGAAGAAACTTCACCTTATCTTCTTCATCGACATTTTGCAACCTTCACCATGTTTGCTGTTAACAATTACAAACTGGTGCAATCAGGTAGATCTCACTTCCCCTTGACTTTCACTAGGATTGGACTATACTCCTGAGGCTCATTCTAAATAACATTCCTAGAAGCATCAATGAACATTGTCCAAAGGGTAGTAACGGTTTCCTTATTTTTCAAGAACCCAAATCTCTGGTGTTGTAAGAACATGGTAGCAAAACAGCAGGAGCAAGAAAGGATGATAACAGAAGATCTTCTCAAACATATTTGCACTCCCAAGTATCTATCACTTGCAGCTCCAGGGAAACTGCCTTGGGATTTTAACAGAGATAGCAGCCTCTGCATGCACAGTGTTTTTAAACGATGTGAACACTGTCAAAGTAAATGAGGCCAATGTTTGTGAACATAATATCAGGCAGCAGGATTTAGAGATAGCTGTACAAGCAACCTCCTTATTGCTAGTGTCTTACAGTCAAGAACCTCCTCCTATTTCTTAGTTTAGTGACAACTTTCATCCCTGAAGTCCCAGACTTCCACAATGGCAGATGAAGTGCCAGCACAACTTCTAAAATGACCAATAGATCCTGCTAATACAATGTGTTAAGTTCTTTATGGTTTTACATTGGTTCCTGTTTCAGGTTCATGTGGCTTGGTAGTAGCATTTTGAGTAAAGGGACTGTGGTTCTTTCTCCATGTTTGCAGTTCTGCTCTTGTCAGAGTTAAGTGATGCCTGGCTGATGTTTATGGTTTCCTATAAGAGAACTTTTTCAGTCTTAATAACAGATCTCTTCTTTAAATTTCATTAAGACTCAAATCCACAAACACAGGACAAGACTACTCAGAGGTAGATAGACAGGAGGTGTTCACTGGGGGAGGATTCATGCAAATGCAGGAGGTGGATGTTATTCTGGTGGAGCTACATGTCTAGCACATCAGGAGCAAAAATAATCAAGGAAGACTTGCAAAGAAGCCCCACGGATCACACCTGCTGTGCAACTCCAGGAGAAGAATTGGGAGAGACCTCTGCACTGGATGTAAGGAGGATTGTAGCAGGCAGCACAGAAACTTTCTTCTGGTTCATGGTTCTTCAATGTACAGCTCCAGGAAACGGGAACTGTGTGTGATCTTCATGAGAGGTACAGAACAAGAAAATGCCATATTCCATGGTGAGCTTCTCCTTAGGTTGGATTCACCTCTAAAGACTCAGGTTACTGACAGGTGACATGTATGAAAGAAGCTAACTCAGTCATTGCATGCTGTATGCTTACACCTCACATCATCCCTGATGAAATGGCTGGGCACAGAAAAACAAAACTTTCAGGGTAAAGAAGCCGAAGAAAATACAGTCCTGGATATTTAGGAGACCAATAGGTGTGATGTAGCCAATATTTCTTGTAGTTGGTGCTTATGCTGTTGCACAAGTGACTGTGATCTACACCACTCTGTACAAGTCCATATTGAAAAACGTAAATTCCAGGGGGAAGAAGGGCAAAGAAGGGTCATTAAAAGGAAGAGAGAGGTGGAGCACTCATTCCACAAGAACAGAATAAAAGAGTGTGGGTGGCTTAGACTACAATATGGAGTTATAATTCCTCTGTATATATCTGTTGAATGGCTAATCACCAGGTAGTCATTAAAGAATTATTTAAGTAAGATGGCGACACTGGCACAGGCATAAGTGAGAGGAAAGGAGCAATAAATATTTTGGAGTGGGAATTAAAAATCGAGTTCTCATCCTCAGATGCCCTAGAACAAACTTCCAGCTGCGGTAAGGAAGCAGGATGTGTAAGGTTTTTAAGACGGGCACGTTGTTACTGACAGTAGACAGCTTCCTCATGTATCCTGCATTTCCCTTTTAAAATAATACAGGCAAAAAGGAAATCTCAGCATTTTGCAAACAAGAAGGTCTTTGTCAATGATGGAAAAACTAACCCAAAAGAACAGCCATGTATATTTAGGACCTCAAGACAGGGACCCCCTTCTTCATGCAGACCCCAAACACTATTTTTTTGTCTCAAAGACCACTGAAGAACAGTTTGAAGCCAAACAGCTCCTTTCTAGCTTCTCATAGATCCTCTTTGCCATTTGTAAAATTTGCAGGAACCAATCTAAAGCGTTTAGTTGAGGGCAGGAACACCCAGGGTGTATGAACGGTTGTGCTGTGTTCAGTAATCTTACTGTCTGGATAAAATCCTAGCTTCAGTAAAGTCAAGGTGAGTACCATCCTTGATTTCAAGCTTTTTTTCCAGTGTTCTGACACTGAAGCATTCATGCTTGCTGTTAGTCACCATGTGTCAGAGAAAGAAGGAGAACCTGGTAGGATGGTCTAAGGATATTTATGCCCTAAGAACCAGAAAACATGCCAGAACAAAAACGGTAACATTAGAATGGACCTAAAGGATTATTTTTTTGCCTTAAAAACTATTGTCTATCTATCCATGACACTGTAAATGCAATTTCTGTGTGGCATACTAAAATGTTCAGTGAGGAATGCTTGTTCTCAGATGTGATTTTTTTTACTTTGTAGTTCTTCAATCTTCATTTATGCCAAATATTCTGCTTGTGTTTTATTTATGGCTATTTTTTACCTTCCTCCCCTCATCAAAAATGCCCCTGGACAGATGAAATATAAAGAAAAGCACCTGGCAGTTCAGATGAGTTTGAATAGTTTAGTGTCCCTTCTAGTTTCAAATTCTTTAGTGTTTAGCCTCCTTCTTCAAAGACATTTCTGATTCACTTACCTGAGATTATGCAAATTGCTGCTGAACTCAAAGCAGCAAGAGTTATTTCCCTGAATAAAATTAGCAAACACTTAATAATAAGACACATTTACATTTGTACAGCATATTTTATCTCACTGGATCCCAAAGCACTGCTGAAATATAGTAGGATGTTGAAACTGAAAAGCATTCTTGAGGCATTAATTCTTCTCCATTTCTCACTAATTTAGGCCACTGACATTTGTGCAGTTATTCCTTCCTACTTCATACTCATGAAATTTAGAGGCAAAGCAACCTTTAACTTTTTCCAGTCATTTACCAGAATTAATTAATTCATCTTGGACCAATTATTACCTGATCATGAAAGCTTTTGCATGTTTTCTTCAATTGTCTTCTTCCATATATTTACAAAAAGTATCCAAAGTGGGCTTTTTTTCAAAGCCATGGCCATTTTGCATAGAGCTGGCAGGACATAACTGCCCAGCCTGGACATTGTTTGCAGCCCTCCTAAAGTGAGTCCTTCAACAGTCTATTTTTCCTACTATCTGTTAAGATTTTGAATGTGTCTGCCTATATGTGCATTTCTACAAAGTAGTTTTTGTCTTTATTTATGCTTTAACAATAGCTGGGACCCTTATAATGTCACCTCTAGTTTGGCAAATAGGCTTTTAGTGGTCTTTGTGTGTTTAAAATCATTAATGAGAACTACTTTTCTGTTCTTTGGGTTCATTGTGTTTTGACCCTCTCCATTTATTCACCACTTGCATGAGCCCAGGTTTATCTGAACCTATCCCCATCCTATCCTGACAGCTGACATTCCTGGTTTTTTTTTCACACTTCGAATTGAACTATAGAGAGGCTTATAACAAACACACACATGTATATCTACTAGTTATACATTTAATCCCATCTTACATGTATTTTATGTACCTGATTATGATACAGTGAACTTAGAATTCAAAACCATACTGAAAAAAAAAGACAACAAAAATGTCAGAAGCTGTTGGGCACTTCCCAATGGAGATAAATACTTCCAACAGATTGAGAAGAAAATGCTGCATCTTGAATAACTATCACCATTTCTTGGTAAGATTCTTGCTTTTGTTTTCTAGCACCTCATTTCAGATCAAGTGGCAACACAGAAATTTTTCAAGTATTTGTCTTTTCTTAAATGCAACAACATTATCCCCTAGCCCAGAAATAAGTAGTAACACCATCATAATATCTAGAATTAGAATGTCTAGAAAATGTCTAGAAAATTAATTTCTAATGTCTAGAAAATTAACCTGGTTTTCAGAGATTTCAGGGAAAAGGTTAAAATCTGTTGTGTTAAATATTCAGATAAAAAGATGGATTATGGATATACCTCCCTGGTTTCGTTATCATGCTTCTCATGGTTGTCCCTGCATTTGCCTGAATCTGTGCATTAGGCTCAAAAAGCTGTCAGGCAACAAAGCTTTATGATAGAGATGTAGGTCTTGAGCCCCAGCCAAATGTCAGCAGAGGCCTTTTTATGGACTCCAGTAAGAACTGGATCATGCCTTACTAGCATGAAAACCTAATGTATTACCCAGCAAATGTGGAGCTCGGCTATTACAAGCCCTGAACGGAAAAAGCACCAAACAGGCTTTGTTCTGTGAATCGAATAATAATCTGGATGTGTCGCCTTTGTTGTTAGTATGTTCATGAGAGACAACTAATTGGATTAGGAGAGCTTTAAGTCAGGCAGTGGTAATTGTTGGGGAGAGCCCCGTGCAGACTGGCTGGTGGTGAGGAAAGGCAACATCCCTTACAGTTACCAAGACTACAAGGAGCTTTAGCTGGAACAGAAGAAGCGAAAAACAAAGTGCGGAGTTTAGTATCAAGGTGGGAGTTGGTGCCTCGAAGTAATCAACTTAGGTCAAGAAGTCTGTGTTCCTGCATTTGGGGAAGCTCTCCTTCTGTACACACAGTGAGGCTGTCCTGGTGGCACTGGGGATACGTGAGGCAGATGGTGGGCATGGAGCAGAAGAAGCCTGCAACAGTGGTGCCGCTGGACAGGGAGGAAGAAGAGAGGAAAGCATGTCAGAATAGTTTAAAGCACTATTTGTCATAAACATCCTTCATATTCAGTCATTAAATGAGGCAACAGATATGAGACAAGGAACTAGAAATGCTAATGCCATTTGTAAAGCATAAGAAAAACAAATACGCTGCTATTTGACTGCAGCTAAACATCAGCTCACACACGTCTAATTCATTAACATGGCAGTTAATTAACAGGACAGTTTTGATCTGCCATAGCAAAGCTTTGAAATACAGTGGCTCACTAAGTCATTTATTTCAGTCAAAAATAAAAGCAAGTATTTTTTATTGCAGAGCTCTGTATTACCCTAATGGCATCAGCAAGGCACTCCAGCCTTCTGAATCCAGTCAGAATTAATCTGAGATTACAAAAAGTAAATAAAGGTTGATCAAGGTCAAGGAGCACAAAAGCAGCGATGAGACATCCCCAGATAAGCTGGGTCCCTGGTAAAGTGCAGCTGGCCTCTCACAGCCTCTCGCTTGATGGGTTTGGTTATTTCCCTCTCAAATCAGAGCAAAACCAAACAAATAAACAAGGCCAAGAAGACCTTCAATTAGCTTCTGTTTTTCTCCCTCTGCAATGCATCATCTAACTTGGAATCCTGCATTTTAAAGAAAACATCACTAGTGTAACTGGAATCCTTTGCTAGCCCAAGTTCCCAAGATCCTGCATAATAATGCTGGGGTGGCTAGAAAGGTATGGGAAGGACTTTGCTGATTGCAGCCCTAGGACAAATCTACAGCAGCCATTAAAGTCACGTTTCAGCAGTGCAGGTGTCTTCCTCTCTTGGCATGGTCTCGGGCAGACCTGGTCTCCTACAGACTTGGGGACTGGCACCCAAAGGAGAGGAGGAGATGCATGTCACCATGGGATCTGTGAGTGCAGGTCACAAATAAAGTGGTTTAAAAATACCTCTGCCCTTTCCAGGGTTTTGTGTTGCACCCACCAGAAGCAGAGAACGGAAGCTCACCTTACATGTTAATCAGCCTTTCCCTCACCTAATTTTAATCTGACCCTGAGTAATGCCCCCTAAGAAGATTCATTTAGAAGCAGATTACAGCATCTAATTTGCTAATGATGAGACATCATCCTCGGAATCACAATCTTCCATAGGGACTTAGTAGATGCATCAGGAAATAAGATAAAAATGTCCTGCCCCCATCAGCATTGTCTTACAGCTGGAGTGCTCATCCTGGTGCTCCAGCCATACCTCCTCAGGTGGGAAGGTCCATGCCTTGCCATACTGGACTGCAGGAAATAAGCAGGAAAAGCCTGGATAAGGGTATGCTTGGATCAGAGACCTGTGGGGAGGAGCAGGGTGATTCCTGTAGCACAGTACACCAAGACCAGTGGACTCAGGTCAGCGTGTAAGTATGGGTTGCAGCTGACCTGTGCAAGTGGGAAATGTGTTACAGAGAGACATGATTTCCTATGTACAGATGAGAGATGAAATGCTCCCAGTTTACAGCCAGAGGGAGGGACAGCAGGTTTTTCATCAGGTTTCATGGTTAGGTGTATTTGCAGGATTTTCTGGGAAAAGCAAAGAGGAATCACAGGACACCCCTGAAACATGGCGAAGCCTGGACCAGTCACAGTGGGGCAAGGAAAGGAGGAAAGGCGCTTCAGGGAGATCCTCATGTTTTGCTCATGAAACATGCATAGATAATAGAGGTATCAGCAAATGTAGAGTATCCTCTATATTCTCTGGTTACAAAATGGTTTGTGATTACAACTTGATTCAGCTTAAATTCAGTGAAAGACTTGAAAGTTTTTCAATTTCTAAAGGGTACATTTGTGTAATGAAATTAATTCTAACAACTGAAGAAACAGAAGATATGAATGGAAAGAAATGCATTAAAGCCAAAAGCGACACAATATCTTCAACTTTTATCCCAAGCAAAAGGAAATCTTTCAAGAAGGGCTCCAGAATAAGCAAACTGAGTCAGCATCTCAGAAGTCACATTAACAGTAGCAGAGAGCTCAGAAGTATTACAAAAGCATTTGATCAGCAAAGAAATCTCTGTTCATTAAAAGGATTATTTGCAAAAGTCAAGCTGAGTCAGACTGCAAAGGGTATTGAAAGGCACAGCAAGAGGTTCTCCAGCTGCAGGAGATGAAGTGGAACAGGTGAGGAAAAAAACTCTAACAGTAAAGCAAGGAACAAGAACTAGCTTCCCAAAATTGCGTGGTTCATACCCTGCATGCCCATCCCACATGCAGGCAGAAGATGGTCAGGGAGTGAGTGAGGGTGGCTTTCCCACCTCATGGTGGCTTCAGCCCATGGGCCCCATCACCTGCCCAGGCTACTAGCCAGCCCCTAGCCATGACACACAAGCAAGGAGGGCACATAGCTTTAAGCAAAGGCTGAAAATCCGAATTGGAGAGCTCCTACAGACAAATATAAATGCTCAGACAGAAAAACTCCATTTCCTGGGCACTACTGTAGTCCATAGCTCCTAAAGTCACGGAAGGGATTTGGAAGGGCAATGTAGGCTATAAACTGAGAAACAGGAGAAGCGCTTCCCTTTGCACCTCCTTTCCAAGCTTTTGCTGGTCTGTCACCGAGCAGGCAGGAGCTGCTGCCAACTCTGCAGAACAAACTTCTACCTGAGTTTCTGCAGCCTCTCTCCTCCCTGTCTCCTCCTCTGAAGCACCTCCCACTCCAGCAGTGCTCCCTCCAGGATGGACTCATACCTGCCTCATGGCCGCTCCAGTATGGGGACTGGGCACAGAAGGGTAGAAGGGTTTTTGCAGCCTCCTCTTCGTTGTAGAGGAGAGAGACACAAACCCATCAGTTCTGCAAGCAGCCCTTGGCAGCAGCTGTCCCCAGTGCAGCCCCAGGTGGTCAAGGACAGAGTTTTCTGTGGAATTACTGGGATAAACCCATTATCCTATAAGGAGTGGAGGAAAGCCCAACTCTGAAGAGGGCAGTGCTCCAGGAGTTGGTATGTTCCTGCTATGCTATGGGTGACAAAACTGTGTTCTGCAATATCTTCTGCATGGCAGGGAAGAGTGGGATGCGGAGAGAAGGGTTGTTCAGGGTTGTTCAGGAAAGGAGGGGAAGTTGAGGTCTGGATCCACACAGGGAGGCCGGAAAGATGCCTCCATGGCAACACTGATCCCTTTCTTTTGGAGTCTTCACTGATGAAGAAATCAGGACTCTTGTTTCCAGTGCTGCAAGGTGGTGGATGGAGCCTCTGATCACAGCAGGAGCATCTTATTAGTGTTTGCTGTGCATCTCATATGTATGTTGTGTCCATCTAGCCTGAAGGCCGGGAATTATAATACTCAAACACTCACCATACACAACAGGCTGCCTCTCCAGCACACTCCATTACTGGACAACCATCAGGAATTTGTTCATTTAAAATGTGCCTACATGCCATTTTTCCCCGCATAGCAATATGGCATGATGCAGACTAAGTATTCTCTTAGGTGCAACATCTAGCTGGCAAATATGATAGAGCCCAATTGCAATAAAGAGTTTATGTCAGGCAGTCAACAGCAAGTAAAATGTGTGTGGCTCTTGGTCCTTGTGCTATAGCACATGCTATCAGCTGTCACAGGAACTCTCAAGTACTTACCTCCTAGAGGTACTCACGTGTACCTTGGACCAATGAGGCACAAGTCTTAGAATACATTAAGTTCACCCTCATGCATCATTATCTTCTCGTGCTTTTGGTTTCCTTTAGTGCATGCGCAGGAATGGTAGGGGAGATGGGGAAGAGGGGAAGATACAAGGATCATATTGCCTGGACATGGAATTGAATCTTTACTGCCTCAGAGGTGTGCAGATGGCAGATCCTTCGTGTAGAAACAAAAAGTTGATAGAGAATTTGCTATGGATATAAAAAGGTCCCAACCTCAATGGTAAGAGTCAAGACTGAGTCACATCATGGAATTAATTTTTTTTTCCCTGTGGTTTGTCTGGACGTTTTTGAGCAAAACCAAGAAATGGCCTTTTTTCTTTCAAATACCAAAGTGCAAAAAACTTAAGTGAAGAAATCAGGAAATGGGAAAATTAAGAGTTCCTGTACAGCCTTCATTTGCCTCCCTTTACACGCATACTTTCTACCTTGGTCTCTACAGCACTTCCTTCTCACCCACGGGACTAGTTTAATTCGTTGAAGGTACTGGAAAGACATATTGTGAAGGACATAGCGGCTTACAGACAAAAAGGACACATTTACAGTTGAGGCAGTTGCATGCTGCCCTAGAGGACTGGGGACTGAGTCCACAAAAGATTTAAGCCTTGTTTTTCCCTCCACATCCCTCCTGAACCTGATGTTTCTGACATCTTGGGATTCACCCAGGGCCTTGTAGAACATCTCAGTGCCCCATGCCAGGGCACTGGGGCGACACAGGGGCATCCATCCCAGGCAGAATCTCCTGTTTGCCAGGAGCAGGCACTTCAGCTACCTCCTCTCTGCGGATTCAGTGCTGCCTCTGAGACACTGCACCCCACCATCTTCAGTTTCCCTGAGGCTCACCCAGCCTTTTAAGTATAAGGCACACTTTGGACCTAAGGCTAGGCTTTTAGGACTAATCATTTTAATATTAGAAACAGAGACTCCAGGATCAAATCAGAGCTAAATCACAGTACTGTTCTGCACTTAAAAACATTCTCTGTACCATTTCAGTGACTGTCACCACAAAGTCCTACAACGTGTCCAGGCTGCAGAGATGGGAAATGGGTCTTCCCATAGCCATCCATCTCCCGTCCTTCTCTCTCCCTGCTCACCTCCTCTCGCCTGAATCATTTATCTCCATCCTAGCTCTTATCTTGCACAGTTTTGTCTTCCAGCTTCTAAGTTGTTTACAGTGCAAATGTAAACTTAATGACTTGAACGTTATCATCCCCTTTTATTAGTACCCCTCTCTAGGGTAAGGTGACATAACACACCTTTTGGAACCTTTATTAAGTTGCGACAGCATATAGTATACAACTGCGAATCATGTTAAATGGACAAGCCTTCTGTTAGTCTATGAACTCCAGTGTGTTCTCAGCAAGACCTATATGGACACAACACAGGTGTAGCATAGGGGTATTTTATCCGCATTATCTGTCCTGTTTTCACTTTAAAGCTTTTGACATCACAGCTACCACAGTGAACTGGGAATGGAGGTAATTTTTTTAGGAAGAGGCACTGTAAAGTTGTATTAATTAGTATTCATTGCTAATTTTCCATGAGGAAATTAATAATTTCATATTTGCTGTGGAGTCTGAAAGGTACACAATAATTGAAAGATGAAAAGGTTTGCATAAGTACCTACCTTTCTAAGACTGAATGCGATGTGGGTTTTGTAGGAAGGTAAGGACTGTGTCAATACACATACTTGCAAGAAGACACGTTTAAGACTGCCTGAGGTGCCTTCTTTCAGTAATTTTCTGTTCTGTATTTGATTACACAACGATACCGTTCCTGTAACTTAGAAGTAGGATTGAATGGATTCTAAACCACTTATTTCCAATAAGGGAACATTTAGAGAGATTCAGGTGCCTAAATATAGGAAGAGCTGTCTAATGTCATTTTAGATGCTCTGAGAAGCCCGTCTGGCTTGCAGCTGCTGCTCCAGCAGGGCACAAATCCTGCCATAAATCCTGTGTCAAAGCTGCCAACACATTTCGATGACTCCAGCAACTGCCATCATCTCCAAAGGCATTATGTTTAGGTACCTATATTTCCCCATTTAAGTTACATTTGAACATTGAAAACAGAGAGTCATCAGATAAACTCAGATATAACTTCAGCCAGCATTTCCTAGCCACAGTGCACGGTTACTCTCATTTCTGTGTCTCAGTCATTCCTTCTTAGTTTTGAGTTTATTGCCTCTCAGGTTCTCCAGGCAATTTTGGTGAAATGGCTGACAAATCAGAAGCATCTGCAGGAGCATAGTCCAAGGAAATGCTTGTCTGCATCAGAAACTGCCAGACGTGGCATTTCCACTCAGCCCACTGGTCCTCAAGTAGCTGGGGTTAAAGCGTGCAAGTGCTGCCTTTTCTCACCCTGTTTGCTGGTTTATGCTGGTTTGGGAATTGTGTTCTGCCAGAAACTCATTCCTGAAGGAGGCATGACTTGCAGTGACAGAGAAGGGAAAATGCTTCTGCAATCTTAGGGCAGGAATGGGAACAGGCTGAAGAGATGACAGGACTATGCTGAGGTTTACACCGGTACCCGTGATATTGTTCCCATCAGGCAAATCCAGTTTCTAATGCTGTCTTTAACAGGATGCAAGAAACCTGGGTGACTACTGCAAGAATATTGCACACTCAAAAAACATATGTTTTCAGAAGATGTAAGGTCTAATGAATTTGATTAAGTTTTACGTGTTCTGCATATGCTATTTTAACAGTGTTCTCTGGTTAGAGAAATAACCTTTGGCAAGCCTTCTTTAGCTTCGTTGCAGATAGAAACTATGCTAAACAATTTTTCCACCTAATTTCAGCTTAAGTACCTAATCATCTCTGCGTATGGCCTCCAAACTCTGTTTAGATTAGAAAATGTTTAATATTGTTTAATAAAAGCAGTACATTTTACTTGCTGTGGGTCAGCTTATGTTCAGAAAAGAGGTTTTGTATCAGTGGAGGTTGTATTATTTTGCCAGTCAGAATAAACTGTACTAGCAAAAGGATTGTTTTAATGTGGGTTAATACCTACAGTGAGGTTTTTAGCACTGGTCATAATTTAGGATGCAAGATTTTTTTCACATTACTGACATCCACACAGGCAACAGCTTGTAAGTGCAGCTTAGACCAAACAAGGTGAACTTTGCTCAGCTTACTAAAGCGTTAATACCATCAGTAGCAACAGGCATGAGAGAAATATATTCACTGCTAGTAGACATCAGAAAGATAGTGAGACAGGCTCATCTATTCCAGGTACTTACCTGGAGATACATTCAAGCTACTCTGACCACTGCTACCTTGTGAAAATCAGTTTTAGTTAAGGTGTCTCTGTGTGGATACTGCAATGGAAAGACACCCCACATGTCCAACCACTTTGTGTAATATGGGTCAAATATATCTTAGAGTAAGAAATACCATGAAGTGACATGTCACTGATTTTAAAAAAGTTTTCTTTATAAATACCCATATATGCTCTGAGTGACAGTGATGCTTCTTCCTTCCATGTGCTGGTTGGCTTGTGCATTTAGGCCATGAGATTATCGTGGTAGGGTTGATATTCTTTGTTGTATTTCTTTGAGCGGAGTGACCTTTAAGTTTAGCTGTTGCTATTACACCCCAATGTAAAGCAAACTGCAGACAAGAATGTCTGTGTAAACACGACAGACAATCCTGTGTAAGAGCTGTGATCTCCCCTGCGCTGTCTCAAAAGCACAACCCATACTCCAGTGCATGTAGGCACCAAAGCTGAAAAAGAAAAAAAATGCTCAGTTCCCAATTAGTTCCATTAAGAATTTTTATTTGTGATTGCTATGGCAATTATACAATTAACAAGGTAAGTTATAGTCTGAAAAGTTATTCTGTGGGTGAAAAAAGCAGCATCCCAAGGTCACAGAATATGGTGCCCAAAAAGATGGTTGTAAAGATTAAATTCTTTTTCATTCCTTTGTTCTGTGGCATGTTCTTAAGCTAGCTGTATACACTCTCCATGAAGAATAACAAACAATGTTATGCCTCTTTCCTCTATCTGTCATTGTTGGGTTGCTACTGGAGCTCAAAAATTAGGGGAAGGACTGTGAAGCCCCATCAGCCTCGTGCCTACTTCCAGATGGCAAGAGGATGGCAGAAGTAGCTCTGCTCCTCTTGCCCTCACAGGACCTCCTGTGACTTCTGAGAAACTTGCTTTGCTTCATGAAGCTTAGGTTATTCTGAGAAATGATATAAAAGATAGTTTTTTATATCTGTATATCAGAAAGTGTTATTTGTATATCTGTTATCTGGCATGTTTTCCCCTGCTGCTCTGTGTAGGTCTTTCACACAACAAAAGAAGGAGCTGAACAGAGACTTTAAAGAAAGGAAAATACAGAGCCTCGTAATTTAACAGAGGGTTTCAAAGGAGGTGAGAAGCCAACAAGCTTAAAATCTGTTTGTTTTAATCTCCCTACTGCTTTCATCACACAGGTCTTTAAATAACTGTAGGCTCAGTGACATTTTTGTTCCAAGAGCCAGGATTTGGTGACTCCTGCAAACAGGCCAGAAAACATTGCACCTAGTTTGACTGGCACCATCTTTCTCCTTGTGTGATCATGAACCTTACGTGCCCTAACCTCAATATTTAGAGTATTTCACCGTATTTTTTCTTATTGCACCTTCATGTCCTTTCTTTCAGGTCTCATATTTTCACAGTTATGTTTTCATAAGAAAAGCTTGAAACCTGTGACAAAATACAGCCCGGTGAACAGTAGGTGACCTCTCTTCTGGGCCTTCAGAAAAGAGCTAGCAAAAAGTGGCAGATGTATTTCAGGGGCCAAATCTGTCCATATTCTGTCCTTTTTTACTTCAGTCATCCCTCACTGAAGGGGAGCTTGAATTTTGCTTTTTTATAACTGCTCTCCAAGAACATTTCTTGTACCATAATTCTGCTTTACCTACACTGTAAGCTCTTGGGAACAAGGATCACGTTAGATCATATGCTCACACTGCATCCAGCTTGAGGGCTAGTGCACTACTGCTGCGGAAAAAATGAGTTAGGAAGGTAGAGGAAAAGCTTTCTGAAACAGATACGGAAGGCGAGGAGAGCAGAAGAGCCTGTTTTTATACAAAGGATGTAGTGAAGCAAAGCTTATGGTATCTATATTTGACCTTTAAGAATAAAAAGGAAGAAAATAAGAAGTCTGAGCTTGTTTGCATGAAGAATAAACACTGATGTAGAGCAAACGGTCTGTTAGAAAACAAGATTTGACCTCGGTCTGACACACCATGGAGAAATTTGCAACACTAACAGTCATTTGACTCTTATAACACACCATGCTGTGTTCACACAACCAGCCCAGATAAGAGGCAAGTCTCCCTCATCCTATTTCTTCCCTTTAATTAATTCCTTTCATCTTACTTTTTTCAAACCTCTCTAGCATTCTTGCATATTCCACACTAAATGATCTTCTAACTTTAATGAAAGGGGAAAGGGAGCCGCAAGAAACTGGGACTGACTTGAAGATGCTGTTTCTATTGCACTCATTTAGTCTTTCTAGCACTGAATGGAATATTCCTATGGCAGTGTTGCCTTTAATCTGCATTAATTTCTTCAGTTACACAATAATGACTGATGCATTGTAGTAATCACTGACAAATAGTCTTGGTTGGAGTAGGCAAATTGGATCTGTAGCAGAAGGAGAAAAGAAATCTCAAATCCAAAGAAAATAAAAGCCTAATTCCTGTCTATGTATTGACAGGATGAAACTGAGCTCAGATCAAAAGCATTTCTCTGAATAAGCCACTTTTGCAAGAGCACAGAGCTTGAGGCAGCAAAGAGGGAACCAGCTGAGAAATGCTTCCAGAATGAAAAAGTCCATAATTCCCATTATTCCATAATTCCATTATTGAATGGAAAATAAAAATTCTCTGCTGAACTGGTCCTACATCACCTGCCCAAGTACAGAACTGTGCTGCTTGAACTGCTGCTCTCTGACCAGCTCAGGTCCCTTCCTTCCGATAGTTTACCATATTAAAGAGGAGGAAAATTGAGAGCCAACTGAGATAGACTGTATGAAAATGTAAAACAAACAACATTTCCGTTGTGTTTGTCGTTGCAAATGTTTTTCTTCATTTGGCTATCACAACTGCTTTTGAAAAAGTACCTGTATAATTGACATTATTTTTCATACGAATGAAGCCTAGAATTTCCTTAAAGCCACAGGAATCAGGCCTCTCAGATCTCATCAGACTGTCCTAAAGTCGTGAAGCATGCTTAAAATAACACATCTTGGAGACTTTATATTTGCCTTTTAGATTTGATGTGATCTTCTAGGTGAAATTGCTTCATGTTTTACATTTTAGAAAAGCTGGAAATGTTACAGAGTCTTTATTCCAAGAATGCAAGTTTTACGAAATGCATCAAAAATCCTGAAACTTGAAATTAAAACATGAGACTTGGCAGCAGTGGTAAGCAGTAATTCACTCTTCCAAGCACTTCCTCACCATTTCAAATAGAAATTGCTAATCGTGAGAAAAAAATCATAAACGCAAATTTGTAAAGCAGAGATCAAGCCAGCAACATATAATTACTTCTTCTCTCTCTCTCTTTTTTTTTCCCCTCCACATTTAAACCAAATGTAACATTGATTTCACTCTTTTATCCCCAGTTTTGTAGCACTCGTCTGAAAATACATGTAGAGAACAAGCCCAGCTTAGTACCACAATGCCCTTGTCTTGACCAAATCTGTGTAAGTTCAGAGGCAACAGATCACCTAGCTGTTTGCATACAAATTGATCTAAGTCTATTGACTTCCTTTTCTGTAGTCCTTTTCCATGTATTATGCAAAATTCAAAAGGCAGATATTATGATCAGCACATTAGTCACTGAGCAGACACCTTGAATTTCCTTGTAGCCTTCCAAAGTCACATTCTGCTGCTGCCGTTCTGAAGCTCAGGTATTTCATGGGGTCGGCACCTCTGTGTGGGTACAATGAACCAGGACAAAATGAACATGCTATGGTGCCACAATGGACAATTTCTGCTGATCCTCAGGTGCATGAACGTTCATTTTGACCCTTTGCCATCTGCATTAGATGGGAAATTGCAGGAGTGCAGCAAAGGTTGTAATGATTGTTAATAGACAAACATTCTTTCATGGCCTGAACAGTTCAGCCTTTCTAATGTAATTCAGCCTTGTGTTATAAAGTCTGGCTGCATCAAGTAGTGTCTCTTTCTTGCCCATATAGTCCTAGACTGGCTGGCAATGTGAAAACTCAGAGTCTACCTAGTTTTCACTGAAGAGTTTCATTCATTTCAATTACCACACTTCTGAGTGGCAGCAGCTGAAGCTCCAGTGCTTTTGCTACTGCACGACGCCAGCACAGCACTCACCAGTGACTCCCCAACCACATGCTGCTTCAATAATTTCCTGGAGTAGCCAGGAGAACAGCAGGCTGGGAGAATTAGGGTACAACGCTGCAAAGTCAGGGGCTGAGCACTCTGAAAAGCCAGTAAAGTCTCTTCCTGCATTCTGGCATCAGCCATTGATACTTCTCACTGGCATGGCAGCAAACTTCACCCCATCAGCTGGTTCCAGTACACAGCCAGGGAAATCAGCCATTAGACCTACAGCCAGAGGTTTTGGCTGTCAGAAGAAAAAAAACATCCCATGGATGCCCTTATTTCTTGCATGAATTTAACTGCTCTTTCCTTTATGGAGGTACTCTCCAGATGTTACGGGAATGCTACTTCCCATGCCTTGGATATGCTTTTCCACAACTCTATGAGCTTTCCTGCCAAGGAGAGAAGAAGAACAGAACACTCTCCTCCTTTCTGCTTAAAGAAACATCCTGGGAAATGGTACCATATGCCAGAATTTAAAGGATTTGTCTCGAAGATCCTAGGAGTGTGACTGGGCCCCTCAGGGTGTCTAGAAAAACCTTGATTTTCTTTTAAAGATTGCGAAAGCTCCTGTACTTTGAGATCTGTGCTCAGGGCACATAGGGGCCGGGGGTTGGGGTCTATCCGCTGCTGCCACAGCAATGCTGCGCCTCCAACTTGTGAGCCAGCAGCCCCCAGGCAGACTGGGTGATTACACTGGCACACACTGTAATATCTCACTTTTCTCATTAACAGGAGAATATTATGTTCTGTTTAAGAAATTCAGTTGATGCATTATCTCAACACTGTTATGCAAAAGCAGTGATCTTAGGAAACGTTACTAAAATAGCAACAAATGTACCCTTCATGCTGATTAATACAACAGAGGTTTTTTCCAGTGGTCATTCTCCAATCTAGAGCCCAATCCAAAATACTCCATTAAGTTTTAATGCTACAGGTTAGAGTCTTTATCTTTTAAGACAAGCTGAAATACTTATCTTAAGGTTAGCCACACTGATCTGAAACTTCGAGCTTGAGAAATCTGTCTGGAAATCTCTTACATTCAGACTTTATTTTTTATCTAGATTTCTGATACTTCCTGGTCTGTTCTGAGCAAAATACCAGCAAACCCACTTCTCTCAGTACGCCTTTGCCATCGCTAGTCAAAACCGGGAAGTGCAGAAATGAGAAAATTGCAGTGTGGGGACAGTGAAATTCTCCTGGCTATGTTCTCGTCAAAGGTTCAGATTTATTCCTTCATTTGGTTTTTTCACTGTCATTTACAAAATTGCAGAAACTTATCCTCGAGAAACCTTGTCCTCAAGAACAATGATATTCTACGTTAGAATGTTAGAGTTAACTCCCAGCAACCTGAGGATGTGTGAGCCATTTCCAATCTGGTTTTCACTGAACTGTAATTACTACAAAACATTTTAGATGCTGATAAAGATTTACATATGTTCTTTTGACTTCTGCTATATTTTGATAGCCTAGATGGCAAAATGTTTTACTGTAGATAAATGTGACTGTGGGTTTGTGACTTTACTAATGATCATGAGTCAATAGGTCTCATGATACCTACAGCAGCTTGTTAGATAAAGCAGTATACTGATGCTTATCTCTGCAGAAAGATGCAATAGTTAAAAAAGCTTAGTAAGGCTGACTGTTACCCAGTTGTGCATTGCTTAAGCTCATAGCAGGTCAGTTCAAAGCTAAATGCAAATCCAGCTGCCAATATCTGCAATTCGTTCCATGTTCTCTGCCAAAAAAAAATCCCTTCTGAAATGTCCCATGCTACTGTCTCAGCAGACTAAATGTTGTCTGCTACCTTAATCCTAGGGAGAAGCAGGGGTGTGCAAAATTAGGCTTTTAAAGTGTGTTCCTTTTAGATTTTCACTTTTTAGAGGCAAAATGTTAACTCTGGCAATCTGCAGAAATGGACTACTAAAGAAATACAAATGTGGTTTGTTTCATGGATTACCGTGAAGAGAATTATCTTTTAGCTGAGAGAGTTTGAAGGGAGCTGGGAGGAGGAGGTATGGGTTATTAAGTAAACCTGAGCAGCTTATACTACCTTACATTTATTTAGGCATGGAGAGGATTAACTGCATGCTGATT
This sequence comes from Coracopsis vasa, assembly GCA_026283785.1. Lineage (NCBI taxonomy): Eukaryota > Metazoa > Chordata > Aves > Psittaciformes > Psittacidae > Coracopsis > Coracopsis vasa. The sequence goes on along the minus strand of JANHGB010015887.1, from coordinate 9,563 downwards.
AAAGGAGACTATAGAGAAGGAGGCAATAGGGGATGGTGTGGAGTAAAGGAGGAGGTGCTGCAGGAGATCTGAGCAACACATTGTAGTGGCAAAAGGCGTGTGCATTAATAATCCTGCAATATTCTGTGGAAGTCCTGGAGGTGGATTTTAGGCACTTGACACTTCTTGGGATTGGGGAATCAGAGTTTAGATGCTCCTCCATGTAGCAAGGAGACCTCCAGATTCAGTGCGTGAGCTAGGTGTGTGTGGGGAGTGACCTGGGCTTCCTTGGGCTTTCCTGAACAACATGAGGGCTAGAGCCAGGAAAAGAGCCTGGGAATGCAGCAGAAAGCTGGAGAGTTGGTGGTCTGAGCTGTGCTACCTTAAAACAGCTCACAGGCAGCGTACCCCTAAAAAAACACATGTGCAGCAGTTACTCAGATCTCTCCTTTGCAATTGGTTCCCAAGGCTGCCAGCTTCCCACAGCATGGGGGTTTGCATAAAGCCCATTTTTTTCCCCGATAACTGTGTGTCTAGTTATTATGCCAATCGGATGTCCTGAAGCAAAGAGTACACAACTGCTGTTGTGGAGTTACAACTATTGTTATGACTCATGAAAGGAGTCATCTCTGCATCCGATGAAGTAACCCTATTGCAGTATGAAGGCAGGATTTGATGGAAGCATCGGCAGCTGATTCAGGAGCAGCAGCTTGATGTCTAGAGATCTGCAGAGCCAGAGCAGGCCCTGTCCCACTTCTGCTGGGCCAGACCATGAGTCTTCCAGGAAATTTGGCAGGAGTTTTAATTGCCAATCAAACTATATAAAAGTATTAAGGAGATAAAAAAGCAAGAAACTTTATTTCTGTTCTGACCAGAGAGAAAACTTGCTGGCTTTAAGCTGAGAATTTTCATGAGATTTTGCAAGCATTTACTGGAAACTCCGTGCGGTTTGTTCTTTCTTGAAAACAGCGCTGTGTTGTTCATCTAAACTGCTCTATCCCAGCACTATTCGAAATGCTCAGACTGGAGAGCTGACAGGGATGTTCCATGGTTTTCTTCTTCCTGAGTTGTCTCTTCTTAAAGAAATACAGTTGAAGCATGTCAAAAGAGAGAAGTGTGACTGGCAGCTGAGCTGCTGCACGTTATCTGGGAGCTCTGTTAGTGGCTGTCAAAGAGAAATCACCTGCGAGCCAGAGAAAGCGGGCAGAGGAGGGCTACCAGCCATTTCAGAAAGGGGATCTTCGGGCTTAGGAGAGCCCAAAGAAAGCCTTTTCTCTTGTGGTTTCTTTGAGTTCTGCTTTCTGCAGGCTGGGATTGGTTTGATTAATTAAAGAGATATAAGACTGCATAGGACTGGATTGTCTTTTGTCTAGAGATCCAGACACATTTTCCTCTTGGAGACCACACCTCAGAGTATTTCTGAGGAGCCATCTCCTCCTGATCACATCTTTGGATACAGAACAGTGGTTTTCTGTTGTGGATCCTGGTAAATTTCCCATTAGAAATGCACATCTTTTAACAAGCTGAGCATGCCCAGATCAGTACGTTTCTCATATGATCTAGCTTTGCTCACCTTGGAAATATTTTATTAATATCCATGGGTTCACAGACCAGAGCAAAAACCCACTGCCACAGAGTAGGTTCCTCAGCACAGAAACACAGTTGGTTTGGGCAGACTGATTTTGGCCATGCTTATTCATATGTGGGCATCTGTGCCCATCCCAGCACCACCATTTGCCACCTGCTCCTCAAAACTCTTTCTCCTTATAAAAAGAGAAAACTGGTGATGTTTAACAGGCAGGGTGGGTTTTGAGGAGTGATTTGTTTCCCAAACACTAGATGGAGCCGGGTAATTGAGGCTCATTTTCAGCCTCCTTGTAGGCTATGGGTCGTGGAGGAGCTGAGGGAAGCGGTGGGATTGGCAGTCATTCACACTGCCACCTCCTTAGAAGCTGATTCCAGGGCTTCGTAATAGGGTTTGCTTTTTATATTAGCAACAATGGCCTTATACAGCAAGGCTAGACTCATTCTGACATTACATGAAATAGGTCAGTATTTGGATAGAGAGATTTATTGTGCAGTTTGCATTTAGGCTTAACAGTTAAAATAAATAGTTCTTTTCTTCCCTTGGGAGCTGATGAGCCAGACTCACTTCCAAACAACTGAAGACTTCTGTACTTTTTGACAAACACAGTTCTCCAATTAAGAACAGTAAATAGGATTATACAGTCTGAAAAGGCTCTTTATTGCTAGAAAGTTTGCATGTGGGAAGTGGGGGTTTCTCTTTAGCATTCATTGTAATTCTTTTAAAAGACAAACTAATGATTTTGCCACATCCAGAGTTCAGGGTTTTCAAAGGGAAAAGCTGCTTAGGGGCAGCCAGCCTTCTGAGGGAAGAGATCTACATCCATATGATTAATTCTGTATAATTTATGCAGAATTAATATATATTTTTAATCAAAGTCTTTAAGATACAATCTTTGTTTTAAGCCATGCAAAGAAATAAGTCATATTTATTTTTCTTTCAGAAGATATTATTATTATTATGAGATTGATACATACATATATATGTATTTGTCTTTAAATTAAAGTGGAATAAATGACATAGGTCAGGAAAGTCCAAATAGCTTACCACATCAAGAACTTGGTGTGACAGCTGTCTGCCAGTTGCCTTAAAGATACCACTAACTCAGTGTAGAGGAAATAGATAGAAAATAACCTGTTAGTTAGAAAGAGGAGTTTGATCCAAAACCCCAGCAGTGAGTACCTGGGTGATATCATACAACATAAGGGCTTCCATCCTATATCACATGGCTGCAGACGTTCATATTCTATATACAATCATCTAATCTCTCTTGACTCTAGAACATCTGTGACATAGATTAATTATGCATTGTGTAAAGACAAAGTGTGGTGATTTAATTAGTTTTCTGATTACGATTTTCAGCTCCATTGGCTCTGTCTCTTGTCCTTGTAATATGAAACAGGATTTATCAGTTTATTTTCCATATTTTTTTAGTTGCTCTACAATCCAGCTTTCCTACCAGGGCAGTTTTCCCTGTACTCTCCTCATTTTTGTCATTCTGCTATGCCCCTTCCTTTTCTGCTATGTTTCTTTAAGATTAAGTGGCTAGAAATGTAAATATTAATCTAGGTGGAGGGAATACCATCTGTTTCTAGTTTGGTATCCTTGTCTTTTTTGCATTTCAGATACAGAATGATGACATGAGTTGCAATATTCAGAGAATACAGTGATGATGATATTGTAAAACAGACAAATGATGCCCTGAACTTGCTACATTATAATTTACACTGATATAGATTGTGTTTGTGTCCTTTCTATTGGTATCAGATATATCCTTTTTATTGTTTTCCTAAGAATTCCTTAGAGCCCAGGCAGTATCTGCAGATCTGTCATTTAGCAACAATTTTTCAAGATTTCTTTCATCCCCCAATTCTCTTTTTCTCCAGGGACAGGTACACCTCTTAGAACCTGTTACTAGCTGATTTTGCAGCCTCCCACACTTCTAATTTACAGTCAAATTTGAACTGCTTTCTTCTGCTGGTGAGGTGCCTCAGGTCTGCTGGGCATTGAGATGGCATGGTAATTCGTATCTTTTCATTACCACTTGATGCTGAGCTGGCTCGTCTGCTCTCCTGCTTCCAATTTCTCCTCTCAAATTGTTTTGGGGACCATCAGTCTAGTCAAATTATGAGAAATAAAAAGTGAAGATGAGGTTTAAAAAGAATTTGATGTCTAGTCACTGTTTAATTTTGGTATTCATGTACTGCTCTGCCTTCTCTGCACTTCTGCATGAATAGGGAAGGATCTGACGAAAGATGCTCAGGTCTAAGCACTTTCATGGCTCATCTCACTTGTGGGAATACATAGATTTTTCAGCACTGAGGGAAGAATCTGCATATGCTTTAAAGGGGATTACATTATGCATTTATACTGTAATTCCCCAACTTGCTTGTACTTGAAACATGCCCTCTCTTTTAAATAAAAGGAGAACTGAGCCAGCCATGGTAGCAAGTGAAGCTCAGTGTGGAGCAAGATACGTTGCAGCTGCAGTTGTTGGAAATAGTCTTTTAACATCCTGGCTTGATGCCCCTGCTTTCTTGGTGCCCAAGGCAGTTTCACACATTTCCTAGCAATCCATCTGTGAAAGACAGAAATGCAGCAGCAATGCTCAATGCACAAGCATCAGCGAAGGCAGAGGAAGAGCCTTTACTCTCAATGGCTGAGCCCAATAAGACTGAGAAATTAATTCAGGTCGGATGACACAAGCTGCAAAGCAAAAGGATGTTTAGGAAAAAAATCTTTACAACACACTATAGAACACACATCTGCAAGTGACTGTAATCACTAAGATACCTCTGCACCAACACAGATGTGTAGAAAGTGAAGGTTTTGAAAGGAAGCTTGAAGAAAGAGGGGTGTCCGACTGTAGGACAGGTTTTTATTTGTAGATATCTGTTGAGATTAGAAAATTACAGAATTGTGTTTCGGCACCGTGAGAACCCACTGCTACTCTCTTGGAAGGTGAGTTTTCAATAAATATGTCCTCAGTGACTTTCAATTAGAGCATTTCAATTTTACCTAAAGTCTGTGTGGTAAAATATTTATTATCACCCCCAGGACCATAGGATCTTGCTATTTTAAATAAATTAAAATGTGGTCTGTTTGCTTAGCATCCAATACTTACTTTTATAGATAAGATATATCCTTTTCATCTATAATTAATCCCTCCAGCGCCTTTCAGTTTTGAGAAGCATCATCACCCGTAGAAGAACTGGATGTTTAGTTCAGCTGAGGAATTTTCATGGGATTAGACTAACCAGTACAGGAATGATTTGAAACTACACATGTAGGCTGTCTATATTTGAAAGCCAGCCTTTTGCTTCTTTCCTATATGTCCTAGAAGAGCTTGGTCTTTACAAGCTCTACCTCAAAAGCCACTCAAGGTACACCTATCTTTTCAATGTTATTGACTATTCATTGAATACTTCCTGTATTCTAGTAGATGCCTACTGAGGCTAAGATCTTGTGTGACAGGGTCAGTGAGCCTTTTTGCCATGTTGTGCCATGACACAACATCTGAAATATATTGGCTTCTGCTCCTAAAGGTAAAGCTTTGCCAGGAGAGCGTTTCTGCATGAATTATCAGGTCTGTTACTGTAAACAGCTGTATGGTATATCCTGCCCTGCAGTATAGGAACCTCTGCAAAGAGGTTCCTTCTGGTGCAGCTCAGAAAGGAGATGATGCACAGCTACTGAATCATTTCTCATGATGCTTCCCCAGCCCTGCTAACCAGTGGAAAGCCCTGGACTCCCACCCTCACTGCCCTTCTTTGCAGGGTCTAGATCTGCAAGGGCACAGTGTTTTCCTACCCAGGGATGCAGGAGGGTGGCTGCAAATAAGCAGAGGAACACCCTACTGCAGAGCTGTGGGCACCACCAGCTCTCCTTGGCTCACACTGCTGCCTACATCAAGTTAAGCAGGACTCTTAATGGAAAGAGCTCGCACAATCAGAGAAAAGGCAGAGAAGCAGCCGAGACAACCCAAAAGCAGGAACATTTCCCATAAATCATGTGGCTGGTTGCTGGAACTGAAAAGCAAACAAACAAACAAAAACTTTTTGGCTGAAATAAGCCTGCTGCAATGCACTTCCATCTTCTGAGCCAAGTGGAAATGAATGCAAAGTGCCTCTCCCCAAAAGGATCCAGATACTGGCTCAAGATCAAAGTTAGGGTGGTGTCTAAAAGACGATATGCTATTTGAGGAGAGTTACGTGTACTTCCAGGTGGGGTTCAAGAAGTATCTGAATTTCGTGCAAAAAATACAGTTACATACATGAAGCAGATTTCTGGATAGGCTTTTCAAGACTTTCTTACTTCCATAAGCCCAAGATAGACTCATTTGTAGACAGAGAGACATATTCTTATTTGGGATGCAGGTAGCCAAGATGGACTTTGGTTATTTTAGTGCAGTTTTGTGAAGGGTCTTATTGGGAAGAGGGCTAAGCTATACAATTCAATTCAATATCATTTGGAAAAATCTACCCTTGTTGATGCAAGGATCGTGCTCTGTAAACACCATGTTTCCAGATCCCAGAAAAGTTTAAGACTGGAAGCACACTGAGATAGAGATGTACTCAAGGGTATATTCTCACCCTTGCTACTTTTTCAAATATGAGCAATATTGATGCAGAGGCAAATCAGAAGACTGACATTGTCAGGAAAAAACACTCAAAATTCACAAATACTTAATCTGTTTTAATTAAACCAAAAGCTGATCTTCCAATATAACTATAAGCTTTGTGCTGAAAGAGTATAGCAGTTCAGCCAGGGTGGACAAAGGACCTTATGCACTGTCCAGCATGAAAACACGACTGAGACTTTGGAGCCGTGAGAGGTAGTATAATGTGTGTAGTATTGGTGCGTATAATGCATTTTAATCTTGCTTCACATCAAAGGGCATTGGTTAGATATTTGCTGTTTGACCATGAAGATCCAGGAATGAGCAGAACAGTCAAGATTATTAACTCCAGTGAACCCTGAAATGAGAAGATATTACCTAGTTTACAATCTCTTTCTGAGATGACAGCATGGCTTTCCCTTATAACTCTTTCCTCTTTCTTTGAACTTTCTTTTCTTCTTTTTTTTGCACCTTCAAGTTTTCCTCATTTAAACAATTCCATTGTTTAAATTGCCAGTAATAAAATTGTGTCAGTAATTAAAACTGTTCTTAACAAAAATATTTCTTTATTGATGTGGTATTACTGATTGTAAATCAGTCTGCAGTCATATTTTTATACTTGCTATGATAGGATGCTTTTGAGTAGAAGCTATAAAATTATTAACCTTACCACCTGGAGCTCCTGAAATATCTGTTTGTCTCCCAGTTCAAAAACTCTTTGCCCTCTGGGGAAGGGAGAGAAAGGGGGAATTTCTCTTTTCTCATTTGTATTTTTAATGGGCTAGAAAACCCAATGGAGTTATAATTACGATGCATTTAGTGTTTCACAGAGTTGTGGCTAATGCTACAAAGGACAAAGCTTAAATTAGAGCTGTATGACTGGGTTTTGTATGCATTTCAAACCAGGAGTGCATTTAGGTACAGAGACCCCATCAGAACTGCTAATATTAAAACACTTTAAATTCACAGTTAATTCAACTGTAAGGAGGAATATCTGAGTATGGCGCATCGCATGGATTCCCCGAGCCTGTCTACGTGTTCTGAGTACGTGTGTTGTTGGCTATCATTATAGACAGATCTGCCAATGAAGTAAGAGCAGGATGCCAAACTAACAGCTAACACTGTCATTAACTTGAGCATTTGCTGTGATTTCTTCGTTGACAAACATGTTTGTTAGAACACATACCAGGCGGTGACATCCTAGGAGGGAAGCAAGAACAGGGAAATTAAGACAGTTTGCTTGACATGCAAATTATCATCTCAGCTCTAACCAGCTTCTGAAAAAGATACACTTCATAAAAATGGCACACACAAGAGAATACACAGCAGCAGCATTTTATTTTCAGGCAACTGCTGTTCCATTTTTTCACAGTATTTAAGGTAAACCCCTCCTTTCCTAAGTATAATAGTCTGGATTCTCTTTAAACATAGAAGCTTTTCTCTCCATGGCTGCAGCTGCAAGTTTCTGTCTTATTCACCTTTCTTGTCTTGGGCTGTAATTGAATCTGTAAGGCATACTTCTTATGGTACTGTAATCCGGTGTCATGGAAACTTTGGAGTCAGCCAAAAGAAAAGCGATTCAGAGGCTGGCAGTCATTAAACAGGATATTTCCTGAAAACAAAGGTTCTGAAGTTTGGGACTTACATGAAGATACAGAAACGCATATCTTTTAAGCAATGCCCAGCACATACAGAAGCCCATATGCTGACATCTTGCCTCAGAGTTTTGCAGTGATGGAGACCTGGACCAAATGCTGCCAGCACTGGTAAAAGTGCTCCCATGAGCTAAATATTTCATACTATCTAACACTTGAGCAACCACGACTGTCCAGGGTTAACAAAACTTAGTATGAAAAAATATTGGTTTGGGGCTAAACTCTTCATTACTCAAAAAAACCCCCAACAAACTACAGTGTGAAAGCTGAATTTCTAAAGTAAATCTATACCTTTTCTGAAATGGAGCTGTGATAAAAATGCCATACACGTGTATAAAAGCTATTGTTTCACAAAGAAAGAGATTTGCATTAATACAATGGGTGAGACTATGGCAGAAGAAAAAACTCACAAATCAATGGCTATGCTTTTCCACAAATTGACTCTTCCATAGCAGCGCTTTTCATACACACATATATGTAGATACTTCCATATCAAGAAGCAAAACTGAACACAGAGAAGAAAAAATCCAATTCCTTTGCACTATAATCTTAGTATTGAATTGTTGCAATTGAATTGCACAAATAAAGCAACAAATATGTCCCTTTACGAGCAGGAATAAGAAACACCAATTGCAAGTATGAAATTCAAATGAAAGTAATATATTTTGTGTGGAAAAAAGTTACTGGAAGTTATTGTGTTAAAGCTGCAATACTGATTTACACTGAATAACATTTCAACTAAAGGCCTTTTATAGATAAAAAAAAGAACATTCTCAGTTTTCTGCATTCCGGAGGCACCTGGACCCAACAGCACAACTCAGAGACATATCTTAATGCAGGGTTTCAGATACTGAACCCAAGGCAACTTAGCAAAAAGCCTTTTACCAGTCTGACACCAAGGCTGTCCAGCAGATAAGCAGAAGCTTACCGATGATCATTGAGTAAGATCAGAGCCAGCCCTGTCCAAACAAGGGTAGCATACCAGGCTGGGAATGAGGAGCACTTTGAGGATCTGGAAATCATCCCTAGATGTAAGAGCTCACTCTTACAACCTTCAAATTTCTATCATTACCCCTGGCCATGATTTTTGGATCCCATCCTTCTGTTAGTGACCTTGGTGTAAGTTTTAACCGTATCTCAGTAGAAGCAGCAGGCTTTACATGATGCTTTTGGCATTAGATAACACTTTAAAACTCCATCTCACATTTGGGTGCTTGCATTTATGGTGTCCTCTTCTTGGTGATGATTTGACCCAAGTCCACTGAGAGCAAGAAACAGGCGCTGATGGGGTGTTTTTCACTTGTAACTGTTGGAAAGAACTGTAATATGCTACTGGGGACACCCCATTTTGCTTTTGGCATTTTAAGCAGAGAGGCGCAATTTTCACAGCCAGTGGTTATAATCCCGCGTGATTGATATCAGGTAACCATCAATCATCTGGTGGTACCCACATATCAAGCACTCAAGATTCTAAATGGAATTAACCCTTCAATGCTTAACTGTGAACATAGCATTTATGTCTGCAATTTGTTTACCTGCAAATTCTGTGCAGGATGTGGGCCTTGGGACTTAAACATCCGGCATTTGAGCTTTGCCCTAGTTTTTGCTCCTCTCAACTTGCATTTTTGCCTTTTTCTGTTCAGGCTCAGGAGTGTTTTCCTAAGGTCAAAACTGGCTTTGCAATCTTTACTCGTTAGTCATTTCTGTGCAGCGTCCCATTTATTTG
>JANHGB010015886.1:0-17234 GCA_026283785.1 Coracopsis vasa | reverse complement strand
ATCTGAATTCTAATGGAAATTCCTGTTTATTCACTCTTTCGTGGGTGTTTATAGATCATATCCATTTCTTCTTGTGAGGCAGAAAAAAGCAACAGTTTGTATTCCCAGTCAGTGCTTGTGCTCTTTATATATGCCCACTATCATTCCATGCATTTTTATTATCCGTGCTGTAACAGAAAACAAATAAAAACAATGTTATAAATCCAATAAAACAATAGGGGAATATACAATATAGGGCCTTGGAGCAAATGTGTGTGAATAACAGACAGAAACTAAAATGTTAAATACATATTGATCTTTTTGTTATGACTGAAGAATGCAGAGTGCACAAACAATGGAGGGAGGGATGTATGTCTCTTCTGCCAACACTTAATTTGTTAAGTCAGTCCTCAAGCAACAGCAGATGAACAGAGCTAATACTTCATCATCATGATTATTAGGTGATATGTATTATGAAGGCAGTTTCTCCACTGGCAAGAATAAAGTTTATCTTGTCATTACAAGCTCAATTGTTGAATCTTTTCTTAAAATTCTTTAAAAAGGGCAACATGGGGTTGACTGAAATTACCTGAAGGTGCCATTTTTCAGGTGTTTTAATCTGTTGCTTGGGAAACCCTGAGCAAATAAAAAGGTCACAAAAAATTATAAAATCAAATCCCATGACTCCATTAGGGCTGGAATTTCACTAGTGACTTTTAAAACATATCATCTCTTTGATCTATAATTTATGAGCCATCTTTACTTTGCATTGCTCCCTGAAAAGATGCCACAAAATTACCTTGAGGCGTTTAACATAAACTCTTAACCAGACATTACCTCCTACCTTCAACAATTATAGCCTCTCCTTGCAATTTCTTGGTGATCTGAACCCTGAAAATAAATATTTCTGCCCAAGTTATTATTTGAAAAATGTCAAAGCTTCTTGAATACTTCGTTTCATTAATGTTTGTAATTCTTTTAGCACCTTTTCGTCTTGCAAATACCCTGAAAGGGGTCAGTGTTCTAATGTAACTGTGAGGTGTGTCTACGTGATGTGACACATAGGAAGACAGCAAAACTTCCCTTCCTTAGTGAACTTCTCATGACCTGCAGACAAACTGTTCAACATACTCACACTTTTTCTGATATTCTTCTAATACTGTAAAATCCTAACAGACTTAAATTTAATGGGTTTCTACAAGAAAATTCTCTGTAAGACTGAGTACTTTCAGAAGTGAAAAGCAACAAGTTGATTCAGCCTGAAGATTAAAATGATGGTCTTAATTCAACAAAGTCCCTATTTAAAAGTGATGGCAGTATTTCATATGATCACAGACTGGAACATCTAAACCAAAAAATAAAAAGTGCTGAATTAGGAAATTGCCAGTCTTACATGTTTGTTTATTTTTTTTGTTTAAAGGCTTTCTAAATTTTTATTTTTATCAAGAATTTTTACAATATTTTACTGCACTGCGATTCTGCCTAAAGATTCAATACACCACCATAATGGAAATATTTCATAATACTGAGAATATATCTATCCTGTACTTGAGCTGCAGCTTATTCCCCCAAACAGTGTTCATTTAACTGAAGGCACCCATGAGGACATTTTTTTGGCCTTTAATTACAGAAACATATTTTGATACATAGTTTAGACAAGTTTTTTAAGTGGAGTTTTATTTGCTCTCAAAAGAAAAGTTAATCAAGATAATAGATTAATTAGAAGCACCAATTTTACAGCTGATGATTTAAAGACTCAAACTAAGCTCTGTAGTAAAAAATGATTATTTCTTAAAAATGCTTCACCGAAAAAACATAATGCAAATAGCATTCTATTTCTACTCACTTTAGCCAATATATCAGATATGGTAAATTTAGAAGAAAAGACCTTAAAGAAAACTGTAAAGTTATTATAGATATGGTATGTTAATGTTGAATTTACAATAAAATCAGAGAAATTGTTGGAGCAGCAAAATGTATTGAATTAAGCAATAAGTCATTATGAAGCCAGAAATGAAAGACCAGATTGTTCTATAAATGTTAAATTGGTAGTTTACTATTTTTCCCAGTCTCCATGATGATTTTTTATCCATTTATTTATCTGAATTTTTCAGTCCAACAATGAAAAATATGCACCTAGCATTCTGGGTATAATCATATTAAAATCAAATTAATACAGTTCATCTACCCTCAGTCACATCAAGGATTCTAACAACAAAGAAATTTTAAAAAAATAATAGCTCTTTCTACAATGTCTATAAAGAATTGCTGTCAAACCTTAACTAACTGCTGTGTTTTTATGAGCATAGAAAAATATAGTAGATTTTATGGTATGTCCTGAAAAAAAATAACAGGTTCCAGATATTATGAACCAAGACAGGAAACAGTGCCAGAGATGATAGTGAGATGGTAATAAAAAAATATCAGCTATTTTTTCTTACATATACTGAAGTTCAGGTCAGCTTTGTCTCATCTCAGAATTATATAGATGCAGCAGAGGGTGAAAGATAGGCAAGTCTCTTACATGTGTGGGTCTCTAGCCATTATAGATCTAAACCCAAATCGTAATATCAATCTGACAGCTCCAATAACAGCTAATATAGATCATAGTGTACACACATAATATACTTTCATAAAGAAAAAGCACTGTTTAGCAAATGATGCACTACATCTAGTCCCAGAAAGATGTAGCACTCTTTTACTGTACCAATATAATTTTAGTCTTGAAATGACTAAGGCATAGATGAAACTACAGGGCCGCCACCTAAAAGAAATGAGCCTAGGCTTCAAGCAGTCTATAAATAAAAACAGTCATTCTGTCTGTAACACTTACATGATCATCTAGAAAGAGCTGAAGTCATTTGGAAGATCTGTAGACTTCAAACTCCTTAAAGTAAACTATGGACAAATGGAGCTGCTTCTGTTACAGATATCCCTTGCCTTTCAAAGTGCTTTTCCCAGCCAGCTCATAGTACATGAGGGTGGGTAGGAATACAACTTACTGGTCTTCATCCAATCCTTAAACTTTCCCAAACCATGTAATTGACATCATATATATCGTATGTAGACAGCTGTAAATGATACCTAGAAAAATAGAAAGGAAAAGTATTCCGAGAGCCCAGTTGTAGAAGAGGACTCAGAATTTATTATTTAAAAAAAAGTTTACATTTTATGAATTCCAACACATCATTTCTGAATGATGGTTTAGTAAGTCTTACTAAACCTAGGTTTAATAAGAACAGATGTGCGTTTTCAGCATCCTGAGCTGAAGTGTATTTATATAAAGGAGGGAAGAGTGGAGAAAAGTGAAATCAAGATGAGCTATGAAGTTAGCCGTGCATATAATAAATACAAAATAAATTATTTTTACCTGGAATCCAGGTATGAAGGTAGAGGGAAGATCGCACTTTGTAAATTAGAATTATTGTATATAAGTATGCCAAATGGCAACAGATTATTTTTTCATGTAGGATTAGGTGATTACTTAAATATAATCCATAAAGGAGGTTCTATAATTATTTTTAAAGATTAAGGCTTTTGACACTCTCTTACATAAGCTTCTCATATAGATGCTGTATCTGTGCAGGCTAGATGAGCAGACAATGAAGTAGGTTGAAAAATTGCTCACTGGCTGTACCCAGAGGTTGGAGATGAATTCTAGTTGGAGGACAATAGTGTGCCCCAAGAGTCAATTCTGAGTCCTATTCTATTGAATATTAATGGTTTGGATGATGAGATATAGTGTATGCTCAGTAAGTTTCCTCATGATACAAAACAGGGAGGTATGGCTGATATGCCAGTGTCTTGCTGACATCCAGAGTGACCTTGGACATTTTGGAGAAATGGGTCAACAGGTACATCACGTAGTTCAACAAAGGAAAATGCAGACTCCTGCAGCTAGGGAGGAACATTCTAAGGGCCAACTGGACGGAAAGCAGCTTTGTATAAAAGGACCAGTGGTCCTATTGGACACTAAGTTAAACATGAGCCAGCAGTGTGTTTTTGAGGCAGAGAAGGAGAATAGTATCATGGTCTGTATTAGTGGAAGTATCACTAGCAGGTTGAGAAAAGTGATGCTTCCTCTCTACTGAGCACTGCTAAGGTCACACCTGAAGTAACTGTATCCAGTTCTGGGATCTTCAGTACAAGAGAGACATGGACATGCTAGCTAGAATCCAGCAAAGGGCTGCAAACAGGATGCAAAGACTGGACAGGATCATCTCTTCTATGAAGACAGCCTGAGAGGCCTGGAACTGTTTAGTCAAGGGAAAAGAAGGGTCAGGGGGAGTCTTGTCAGTGTATGTAAATACCTGAAGGGAGAAGATTGAGTCAGGCATTTTTTAGCAGTGAGCACTGGCACAGGTTGCCCAAGTAGGTTGTGGAGTCTGCCTCCTTCAAGATATTGAAAAACTGGGGTTTGCAACAGATGGCCTCTGGAGGTCCCTGCCAACCTCAGCCCGTGATTCTGTGATCAACATAAGATTTTTTTTTTTCCTTTATTTTTGAAGTTTTGAGGCATATTCTATCATCACTTCAAAATTATATATCCAGTTGTCTCCCTTGCATTTGTTAAATAATTTTCTTAGGTATCATGAACTTCTTGAAGGGCTAGTCCTTAGCAAAATATGAACCTGATACAAAAGCCATTGAAGACAGCAGTATCCTAAGTGACCACATAATCTCATTTCCACACTTTTGTTCTACTTGCTTAACAGGATAATATACCAATGGTAAAAAAAAAACAGAATGAAGGCAAGGACAAAATAATTATGTGGGCACTTGGGAGGTTAATGCATGTGGTTCTGCTTTTCTCATAAGCTAATACATAATTATTTTCTTCAATTAGATGAAATCAGTTAAAAAGCTTAACTAATCAATTGCATAAGAAAATTTAAACAGGAAAAAAAAGGCCCCAAGGACCTCAATTTCACAGTATTTCACAAGCTAAACAAAGGCAAATGAATGCAAGTCATGTACTGTGCACTGTAAGAAAAGCTTTCCTGTTTCAAAAATTGTATGGCTAAGCTAGACTTTCTAGCATCACCACTTAATTGCTTATTAGCAGATTCTTTCTGATACTCAATCATTAAGATGCTGTTTCCCGTAGTTTTGCCAACTTTCGCCAGTAGTGCTGTGTAGTCTTCCAAATAAAGACAACTGATAGGGTATCTAAGTAATCTTACAAGAGTTGGAGCCAGAACTTTTAAGTATTTTTGCATTTGCAAAGCATTCTGGAGAACAGGTGATTTTTCTTTGTGGTTTACTAGGAATGGCATTTCCAAATAGGCTGCAAAAGGATTTTCTAAAATTCATTAGAAGTCCTTCTTGTCTGACTACCTTGGGCTCCTGCTTCTGCTCTGACTTGCTCTACAGAACATAGAGCACAAGGAGATCAAGAAGAGTTATCAGACAATAAAAAAAGAAAAAGACAAACTTGATTTCCTGAGTTCATTTATCTGTCAATTAAGGCCAGAAGAAATCAATGGAGAATTTTACTTCATCTCCTACATAAGTCTACCAGATTGTATCCACTTCTGTGCAGTACCCAGTAACAACTGATTTCACTGAAGTATATTTTACTTGGAAAATATCTGTTTTCAGATAAGGGTCCTTATTAATAGTCTCCATTTTCATTAGTATACTGTAACATTTACTTCTTAAAAACAATGTCCTATTTATTTCAATTTATGTATCTTCCCATCTTGCTTCCCATCCCTTCCATCCTGCTGTAACTTCCTCAGCTAGAGCTGAGAATAACAGGAACTCAGTTTCTCCAGGAAGATCCTTTCTCCATCAAGATCAATTGATGATCCATCAAGACAATTCTCAGCCTTCTTTTCAAAAAGCAGGTTATAATTACATTGTACAAGTACATATTCTCTCCAGAGCTGCTTTTCTCAGAATTCAGTGATCCTTTCTGTCTTATTTCTTTCTATGTGCCTATGCATTTTCCTCTCTTAAACATGTCCCTGTCTTATCCTCACCATTGTTTAACTCTGGATGTGGACAGAGTTTTGTCGGTAGTAATTTTGCATTCACTTCCAGATAATTGATTTAAATGATCAATAGCCTTAGGCTTAATTCTAGTCCTTCTGGAATCTCATAGAAATAACTCCATTCATGGTATTCCCATTTGTCAGCTACTGTGGGATATTTGCTAGGTAGTCAGGTCCACTTAAAATGCTGCTTACTGTAATGTGTAGCACCAGTTAACCTTCATTAAAATGTAGTGAGATGTTAAGTAGTATGCTATGTAGTCATTTTATCCGTTTCAGGGGATAAATTCATTCTGTGTGTGTAATGCACGTTCTTTC
Source organism: Coracopsis vasa (assembly GCA_026283785.1). Classification (NCBI taxonomy): domain Eukaryota; kingdom Metazoa; phylum Chordata; class Aves; order Psittaciformes; family Psittacidae; genus Coracopsis; species Coracopsis vasa. The sequence continues at coordinate 10,941 of JANHGB010015886.1, read as the reverse complement.
TTCCTATGTGTTTTAGTCTACATTTTGTCTTATGCCCTCTATTATTAACCCCTATGTTAAAAAGCAATATAGAATGTCTGTCCTTATTTATAGGCATCTTGCCATGAGGTTTTAACCTGTCATTGTGGACAGCAGAACTGAATTGTCTGAAGTGTCACTTTATTTTAACATTACAGCCTGAACTCCTTTTTAATCCATTTAATACAAACCACAGTGATTTAATATACACTGTTGTTTGTTTTTTTGTTTGTTTGGTGGGTTTGGTTTTTTTTGTTTGTTTGTTTTTGTTTTGTTTGTTTCCCTTAGAATGTTGTACCAAACTGCATAAAATGATGCATATACTACTTATCAAAACAGTAGTTTGTTTCAGCCTGTTCTAGTTTTGGTTGGTATAGAGTTAATTTTCTTCCTAGTAACTGGTTTAGTGCTGTGGTTTGCATTTAGGATGAGAATAACATTGATAACGCATTGATGTTCTAGTTGTTGCTAAGCAGTTGTCAAAGATTCTTCAGCTTCTCATACAGCCCTCCCAGTGAGTAGGCTGGGAGGCACAAGATGTTGGTAGGGGACACAACCAGGACAGCTGACCTAAACTGAAAAAAGGGATATTCCATACCATATGATGTCATGCTTAGTATATAAGCTAGGGGGAAAGATGGCTTGGGGGTTGCTGCTCAGGAACTGGCTGGGCATCAGTCAGAAAATGGTGAGCAACTGTACTGTGCGTCACTTGTTTTGTATATTCTGTTACAATTATTATCCCTTCATTTTATGTCCTATTAAACTAACTTTACCCTAACCCATAAATTTTACTTTCATTTCCAATCCTCTCTTCCATCCCACTGCAAGGGTGTATGGGGTGGATTGGTGATTGGCTTAGATGTCTGCTGCATTAAAGCATGACAGAGCCAAACCTGTGACTAAGTAAAATGATGAAATTAGGTTAATTTTATAAAACCTCATTTCTATAAAGCTGTACTGCTCTGTAACTAATTACATTATAGCACTTGACCTTTTTATCAGCTGACTTCCATGTCATCTTTTGTCTGATTTTTCTAGGGATTGAAGCTAAACTAAGTTATCTGTAATTACTGTTCATTCTCCTTGTCTTACTAGCAAAATATCAGCACTTTTGCAGTCTCTACCTATATCAGCAATCACAGAATTAAAGAAGAGCTGTGATTATAAGGTACCTTTGGAGTTTATCTGGTCCACCCTCCCTGCTTAAGCAGGGCCACCTAAAGCAAACTACTGGCTCCTATTCAGCCAGCTGTCCACCAACACTCCCAGGTCCTTTTCCACCAGGCAGCTTTCCAGCCACTCTTCCCCAGGCCTGTAGTGTTTCATGGGGTTGTTGTGACCCAAGGGCAGGACCCAGCACTGAGCCTTGTTGAACCTCATAGAGTGGGCATTAGCCCATCAATCCAGCCCCTGCAGATCCCTCTGCAGAGCCTTCCTACCCTCAAGCAGATCAACACTCCCACCCAACTAGATGCCATTTTCAAACTTACTGAGGGTGCACTTGGTCCCCTCATCCAAATCAGTGACAAAGATATTAAACAGAACTGTCACCAATAGTGAGCTCTGGGGAATACCACTTATGACTGGGTGCTAACTGGATTTCACTCCATCCACCATCACTCTTTGGGCCCAGCCATCCAGCCAGGTTTTTTCACCCAGTGAAGAGTAAATCTGTCCAAGCCATGAACAGCCATTTTCTCCAGGAAAAAATGCTGTGAGAAATTGTGTCAAAGGTTTTACTAATGTCTTGGTAGACAACATCCACAGATTTCTCCACACATGTGCAGGGAACAAACTGGTCATCTGTAGCTTTTCCACAACTCCTTCACAGTACTTATTGATCATGAGGCTTAAGCACCTTAGTACTACATTACAAATTTTCTTTTCTGACTGGACCGTGTCAGACATTTAATATTAATAATGCAGATACTTTTGTTTCAGGCAGCTTTTTAAACATGAGTGACCATGAAAATAACAATAAAAAAAATTTAAAAAGCTCTTTATAACCAGTGTTTGTACTTTTTTTCAGCATCCTCAGTAACAGAAACAAATGTGAAATGCAATGATAAATAAGGTTATCAAAAGTGATATATAAGTTAAAGAAAAAGAATATGACAAAAGGCTAAATTCAAATCCCTATGTTCATTGGGAGGAGTTCATGTGCATTACTGACCAATTGTAACAGAAGTTAAATAGAGCGTTAACGCAAGAACTGGAAAGAAATCCCTTAGGAAAGAAGTTAGAACTATGCTACATACTATAAACATATCTTTTACTACTTTTTCTATTTTTTTTCCCCTTCCCCATTAAAATCAATTACTGTCCTGGAATGTGTCTTTAAATCCCTGCACTGCATTTTCTGCCTCTGACAGTTCTTATGTGTTTCTATACTTAGCTGTGATTTGCCTTTTTTATACCTTCTTTCATATCTCTGCTGCACATATTTCTGAAAAGCAAGGAATAATGGTACAGTTAGAAATTAACATATTGCTGCTTTCTGAACCAGTAGGTTACTTTCTGGCAAGATTAAATTTATACTAGTAAAAAATATCAGGAAAATGCTGGGGGTGGCTAGTAAATCTACCTGAAGTGATTGCAGTGACAGGAGGTACAGTATTCTCCACTTCAGAATTTCATCTAAAATAGCTGAGATCAAGTGATTCAGTATATTCTCCTAAGGGAAATTACCTGTGGACCCAAGTACGGTAGAGATTAAAGCTGTCCACTTCCGTCAAAGTGGTTGACATGTCTGGTAGTATGACTTTAAATATCTTAAAATCAAAAGTATCCAAATCAATTTACATGAAAGGAAATGAATTAAAAGTACTTCTCTTATGGCTTAGATGTAAATTGGCATGTATGAATTAATAGAGGTATGATAGCTGTGAACAGAAAACATCACCACCGATTTTTAACAGCCATAGAAATCCCTGTGGATTTAAGCTCTGACAGAACTTTGGCTACCAGAGATTTCTGCCACTAATCATTCAGTGTGCTATGAGGAATAATAAGAAGAAATTTTATGTTCATCTGTATATTTTTCCAGAGTTCTGCTTAAGAGCAATGTGTAAAATAATGAGCTGAAGCGTTTACTCCAAAGCAAACATTCAAGGTTATGCAATAAGCACAAAATTTGATTGTGTTTACTTACCACTAACAGATCTCTGACTGAATTTTAAATCTGATGTGATTCCATTATTTTGCTAATTTAGTCCATATTTGCAATAGTGGGAACAAGAAAACAAACTGCCCTGTGTTTAGATCTTTTCAAATTCTAGTGATTTTTTGAAATAAAACACAAGAGTAGATTTAAAAAAGATTATGTGGAGAAAGAAAACCCATAAAAACTAATGAAAGAGCACTCTTCCAAACTCTTGTACCCTTTTGAAAATGGATGTCCCGGAGAAAAACTTCTCAAGTAACAGAAACAGCAGGTAGCTGACATCTCTCTAAACCAGGAGAACAAAGTATAACAATGCCCAGTGAGCTAATGTTGATGCTGAACAATTCAACTAGCCAATTTTAATACAGAAAATTACTTTTTGAACAGTTTACTTTGCAATTTTTTATAATGCTCTGAGGAATGATATATGTCTACATTGCATATGCCTACCTCTGGCATTTTAGAGATGCAATTTATTCTATCCTAATATTGACACTTAAAATAGGTCAGGTTAGCCACACCCTAAAAGTACTGCACTGACATTAAAGGCAGCCTAAGTGATTAATCCAGCTGTAGGTGTCTATAACATAAACATCTGCTGGTATATGAGAAAAATCCAGCTACGCAAAACAGGTAAAACCAAATTGTGGTGCAAGTATTTCTGACAGAAGCTGCATAGCATATAATTTTTCAGATCAGGATAGATATCATAACGCACTTTGGGAATTTAAAACTTAGTAATCTTTCCTGAATTTTATTTCAAGAAAAAAAAGGACTTTGTCCTCATTTACCATTAAGTTCTGTAAATTATGAATCAGACAGAAAAGAAGTTATAAGTATCTGAACATAATTCTTCTGCTTTCCTACTCCAAAATACTTTGCATTTTTTATACATAGATTTTGCAAAGATTATCAAATCTATCCTTGAGCTGAGACTGAAACATTTCCCAGTTGTTTTGAACAAAGGACCACCTCCACTTTGAAACTTCCTCTCTGATGGCAGTGAGATGACAGATTTGTAAATATTGCTGCTTACTCTGCAGACCATCTGCAGAGCACTCCACAGGCAATGATAAAAGGGAGACTTAGAGGTCAAGCTTTACTACCTCCTGCTCTCTCTAGTTAGTACCAGCCAATTCAGCAGGTACTCCTATATCATGTAGCATAGATGTGATTGTTCCATTACAGAATATTTGATCAAGTTAGGAATCTATGTATCTTAAACCAGTAATCTGTGGGATCCTGCCATTGTGGAAAGACAGGGAAGATAACATAGGAGATGCTGGTCCTAGCCTAGAATAAATTTGCTGTTGCTATTGCAATTGTATGTATAAGGGGAATGATTATAAAACCAGCCACAGAAGCAAAATATAATGGTTTTTTTGTTTTGTTTCGAGCAGACCAAATGTTACTCAAAGAAGTGTTTGCCTGTGAAATAAGCATCAGCATTCTGCAGTCTGCATGACTGAGTCCTGCCACTAAATCCCATTATGGTTGAGCAGAATATGGGTGCACAGATGGGAGTCTATATCCTGGAGTATAATTTCTAAGTAAATAGTTCAGAAGAAATAAGATATGTGAGAAAGGGGAATGATTTAGACAGAACTAGAACAAAACAAATATTAAATACTGACGAAAGGTTCCCTCTTATGGCTTCTGCATCAGCATTAGAAATCATCTGGACACTGTGTTTCTCAGAGAAAAATAAAAAAAAAAAAAAAATTGAACCTTCTTTTTGAAAAATACCTGACTGACAACCCAGCTGAGGCTCAGAAATTTCGTGATCTGATTTAGATGCATGTGTGAAACGAGACCTTGATTTAAATTCCTGAGGTCAGTTCTGTCCTCGCTTACATGTCTGAAGCTCCCTTTGAAGTCAATGGGGCTTGCATCAGTTAACTGAGAGAAGAATTTCCCCTGTGGTATTTATATCAGCAATTTATGTTCTTTACTGTTCAGCTCAGTGCTAGAGTAAAAAGAGAATAGCAACAACAGAAGACTAATACTTTTCCTTCCCTTCTTCCTTTCTATTTCCTTTTTCATTTTCTTCCCTTCCTTTGTTAAAATATCATTCACTGTATTCAGAATTTTTTCTTATGCACACATTCACTAGAAAAAAATACTCCAAGTACAAACTGTCAATATAAGATTATGAAATTCCAAATAGTCTTATAGTAGCCTCTACTTTTAATGGTAATCCACCACAAGGAACAGTGTCTGTCCTGAGCTGCAAACCTACAATAAAAACACAGTATTTTTTAAAAAACAAGGATACTATCCCTCTTCGGATCCCCATACCTCATAGTGTAATATAAAATGGAGAAATTAAGTATAATCTCATAACTTCAAAGTTAATAGGAATTCACTATGGAATGCTGAAAAGTAAGGTTTTTAGCATTCAGTTTTCCAACTGGAATTTTCACAGTAATTTGCCTCTAATCAGAAAAATCAGAGAAGAATGCTTGCTAAATGTTAAGGAGATGTGCAAGAGATTTTGGCAGAGCCCAAATCAAGACCTGAGGTGTGTTTGCAGGGTGCAATACAACATGGGGCAGAGAGCACCAAGCCAGCTGCAAGTGAGAAAGGTCCTTAAGGCAATGAGAGAAGTTCAGAAGAGGGGTTTCAGGAGGATGCTGTGCTGGCTAGCTGGCAGTACTGTTTGGGGTCCTCTTCATGTGCCGGTTCTGCTTTCAGTTCCACTTTCAGTTCCAAGGTGAGCTACTCAGAGCTTGCCTAAGGAAAATCTGTACCACAGAAAGCACTATAAATATTCCCCTAAAACAGAGGCCCATTTCCTGGTGGACTTCAAACACAGTGGGAAGAAACATTCTTACTACTTTAAGGGTGAATTTTTTCAGAGGTCTTGAAAACTATTTTGAAAGGAGATGGGGAGATTCATGTAGCATCTGAAAGAAGTTTTCACCCTCACTGTGAGATACAAGGAGCATATGGAAAATACTTTTTTCTTTGTCTGGACATGCTTTGTTTTGGTAACTTGATAAGTTTTGATTTTGTTATATCTTCCATTAAAAAAAATAATAAAAAAATACACTTACAAATGCAAATTTAAATATTCAAACCTAGCAAGGAAATTTACACATTTTGTTGAAAGCAAACAGAGCATTTTCGAACGTGGAAATTATTTTGACAATATTACTACATTTATCTTAAAGTCAACAGATGGTGGAAACGGATCTTACTTATAAAATTTCAGGCTCTACAAATAATATTTCAAGCATTTTCAAAATAAAACCTAGGGCTTTTCATCTTCCACTTGCATTTTAAAACTCAAGGGAAAGCAGAATTAATATATGTGTTTCTGTCCAGAAATGAGAAATTCTTTTCTTACTTTTAAAATGTCTGAAAGAATATTTCAAGATATTTCTCATTCAGAAAGTGAGTTGTAAACTATCCATGGTTTTGTGCTGAAGTAGTACTTGCAGTTTGGCTGCTTGAAGTAGTTAAATTGTAATACTGTGGATATAGATACATATGTGCTGGAGGAAATATGCGAAACCAACACCTTGGCGTAATAGAACTTTAGTAGAATTAAAATGCCAAGGCATGCTTGTCTTAACACCTCAGAGACTTGTTCATGAGAATTGTACATAAGGAATAAGTCTGATTAATTACAATTCTTAATTTTTTATTTATATGAGTAAAAATCAGGCTTATACATAAAGCTAATATTTAATATATGAATAATTTTGTTTTGCTTTTTACCCAGCAGAATCTATGTAGAAAGAAACAGGAAAACACTCTCACCACCTTCCCTTTATTAAAAAAGTAGATGATGAAATACATATTTCTTCCCCCCAACCTTGACTGACAAGAGAGATGAAATGACAACAGAGACTACACACAGAAATAGTGGATGTGAAGTGTTTAGAGGAATAGAAAACTGACAAATGCTCAATTAAAAGTGTCTTGGGGAGAAAACACCATCAGTCATTTTTTTCAGTCATCACAAAAGATCACTACAAAAAGAAGTCTCAGTCCACCAAAAGTAGACAGAAAGGTATTAATCAAAAAAAATAAACCAAACAACAACTTACCCTGAATTCAGACACAATTTGTGGCACTCAAAAAGATATGTTGCAATAACAATGCACAAGGTAAAAGAAGTACTTTATCTTTTAAATGCAGATAATGTTTGTGTCTAATTAAAGATGTTATTATAGGGGTATATGTAAAGTTTCACATACTTCATGTTACATATGTTTTCACTACAGCATAGTGAATCAATATCAGAAGTGGTTTGTTTTTTTTTTTGTCTAAGATAAGGTGCTATTTTGTAGTTTCCTTTTATTAAACTAGTGTCTTTTTAGACACTTTTGCTGACATTTTAAGGTTCAGACTTATTTATTTTTTTTACAAATCTCAAACCTCAATCCAATCACAGTTCAGAAAGACAGATTCATTCAAAGTTTAGTAGGGTTGGTAATATAAGGAGTATTAATTTTATGAGGTTAATGTTGTAATTATTATTATTATTTGTAATACAATTATAGCAATTCAATATAGTGATCTGACTACATCAGTTTGTGAGGTCACCCCTGAGAAGAGATGCAAAAGGGTGCTTCATTCACTTACAGTGTTTCCAGGAAAACCCAAATGATTTTACATTCCAGGAAAAGACGTTAACCTGCTGTCATGTGAGCAGTGTCACCAGTCTCTACAAAGCCAGCTGTCCCAGTGACAAATGCCACACTGGCTGATCTCTGACAGGTTTCTGGAGGCTTCTGAATTCAGCTCCTTTGAGTTTTGCGATCACATTGTTCTCCAGGTGGAGAATGATACCATTGATTTATGGATAAAAGTATTCACAGACTCAGTGGGAACTGGTACTGGTTCAGCAGTACAGTAGAACTGTTTTAAAGACTCAGCCCGATCTTGGCCTTTCCTCCCCTATGTCAGGCTTACGCAGCTGTAGCACAGCAGTTTGTCATTGTGCAGACTTACTGCTGCTCAACAGCATGGCATCAAAACTTTATTTCAGATGGGTGGAAACACACAACCATGTTTTACCAATACTGATGTTTGAAACTTTTAATGTGATATGAAAGAATGGTTAAGGTTAGAAGGTACCTAAAAGTTTCAATCCCCCCGGGGAAATGACAACTTCCACTAGACCAGGTTGCTCAAAGTCCCATCCAACCTGACTACATCATTCTTTGCATTTAAACACAGATCCAGGAGATAACCACTTCATCTTTTCAGATGCTCACCAGCGTGCAGCTTCAGCCCTCTGAGACTGCTTGGAGCCCCTGCAATAAATAGAGTGGAAGACACAGCCTGAGATACTGTTCAATTCCCATCTCTTCTTTCTTTACCTTAGCTGCTCACTTGACCCACCTGTGCCACTTTAGGCACCCACATTGAGGCTCCAATGGCACCTGGAAAATACAACCAGCCAGGAATGCTTCTACTTTCACCAAGCTTACAACACGCGAAAAAACTGCTGCTTCAGCCCACTTGTCATTGCTCTCCTTGCTTGAGTCAACATCATTGATTTATGAGATGATATTCATCTGCTGCACAGTCCCTCTTAAAGGTGCACATGTCCAGATGGTCAATGCTGCATCTTTCATGACTTTGTCATACCTGCCATCAGCTGCAGAGACCGCAATGAAACAGACCTAACTGGCACCAAAACCTGACTGCAAAAACAAGCTAAAAAAGGCTGATGAGCACTCTTCCCTTTACTATATAAATCCATTTTCAGCTCCTGAACACTCAAAGAAGTAAACCTGCTCCTTCCCAACAGATCCCCCCTGTATTTGTCTGCCTGAAACACCTGCAGCAACTAGTCCTTAAGAACTACTCTCCTGAGCCATATCCTGCATTTTGCAGCTCCTCTTATCTTCTTAGAGATACTGGGCTCTTCTACAAGCCCGCCACATAAATGAACTTATGATGTTTATAATCTACTAGCAGCCCACAGCAAGCATCACAGGTTCTAGAAATGATGTGGTACTCTCCAAATAAACAGAAAAGGCAATAAGCCATCCCATACTGTGAGAGATATTATATTTTTAATGTAATTTCCTTGACAAACGTTAGAACTCTACATACAAGTGCACACAAAATGGTCACCCTAACAAATGCTTGATAATCTCACCATTGGTCCCGCTAAGAGAAATCACAACAGCCACTTACACATTCACCAGCAAATGCTGTGAAATATCCCCCCTATAGTTTCATCTTCAATAAAGTCATGCATTCCAGAAAATTACAATGTATCTGGAATTACAAAAAGCCCATACTATTACGTCATCTCACCATACATAAAACCCTGACATAAAACCACTAACCTGGAAAAAAAATTTCTTATGATAGTCCTTACTGATAGATATATTACTGAACATTGACCCTTCCTGAAGATCTCACCACAGCTTCTCTAAACATCAAAACTCAACTGCCCCAAAAGATCAGACAACTCAAAAGCTTCAAAGGACTGAGGGAATGCCAGGAAATTAACCCCAGAAAAACCCAGAACCATATAAGGTCCCTGATAAGAGGCTGTACTTCATACTGTGGGACCCACCCACTAGCCCTTCCACAATCCCCTGTGAATGGGGAGGGGCAAACTATGGGCAGGCGTAAAGACAGACACAGGAACAGTAGCCTGTTTTCTTGTCCGTATGGTGTTTATTGCTTGTGAAGGGCTGAACTAAGAAAGCAACCCTTCCTCAAAGCATCAATGCTTGTTCTTTTGCTGTAACTACGATCACTGTGTATCAGTGATCTGACTAGGTAGATAATCATAGAATCATAGAATAGTTAGGGTTGGAAAGGACCTTAAGATCATCTAGCTCTAACCCCCCTCCCATGAGCAGGGACACCTCACACTAAACCGTGTCACCCAAGGCTCTGTCCAATGGCCTTGAACACTGACAGGGATGGAGCATTCACAGCTTCCCTGGGCAACCCATTCCAGTGTCTCGCCACTCTAACAGTAAAGAATTTCTTCCTTATATCCAATCTAAACTTCCCCTGTTTAAGTTTGAACCCATTATCCCTTGTCCTGCCACTGCAGTCCATAATGAATAGTCCATCCCCAGCATCCCTATAACACCCTTCAGATACTGGAAGGATGTTATGAGGTCTCCACTCAACCTTCTCTTCTCCAGGCTGAACAGACCCAACTTTTTCAGCCTATCTTCATATGGGAGGTGCTCCAGCCCCCTGATCATCCTCATGGCCCTCCTCTGGACTTGTTCCCACAGTTCCATACCCTTTTTATGTTGAGGACACCAGAACCGCACACAATACTCCAAGTGAGGTCTCATGAGAGCAGAGCACAGAGGCAGGATCACCTCCTTCAACCTGCTGGTCACGCTCCTTATGATGCAGCCCAGGTTGGCTTTGTGGGCTGCGAGTGCACACTGCTGGCTCATGTTAAGTTTCTCATCAATCAACACCCCCAAGTCCTTCTCTGCAGGGCTGCTCTGAATCTCTTCTCTGCCCAGTCTGTAGCTGTGCCTGGGATTACTCCCACCCAGGTGTAGGACCTTGCACTTCGGAAACCTTTGCTGGAAACTAGGGTGATTTGACATTTTGTGTCATGAGCTACCCTTTACAACAGTTAGTGTGATTATTCCACATGAGATACCCTAACCTATGCTAACCCTAACCCTAACCTGTCCTTAGAAAGGTTAACATGTAGTGGTAAATAGCAATCCTTCTCTGTCCTCTAAGTCCATGTCTGGGGATACGGAGATTTCACCAACAGTCGATATTTCTTTTGGTCTTGG
>JANHGB010015885.1:0-30967 GCA_026283785.1 Coracopsis vasa | reverse complement strand
TGGCAGGGGGGGGGGTTGGAACTGGATGAGCATTAAAGGTCCCTTTCAACCTAAACCATTCTATGAAAAAAGTGTCAATCATAATACATGCATGTAAGAAAGCAGCATTAGAGTTTATATTCCAGTACTACTTCTGGTGTTTTCTGCTTTATGAGGGCAGCTTGGATATCTGTTTAATGGGATTTTCTAGAGGCATTTTTTTTTTTCTTCTTCAGTGTTACTCTCGTTTACTTGGGACTAAATTGAAAAATAAGAGTAAGATATTCTTAATTTCCCAGCTTTATTGCTCAGCTGGTTTCACATGGATTGGCAAGAGCAATGTTAAGTTCTCTGGTTTGAAACTAAGGTTTGTAATGTTGTCAGATTGTTTTGTCCAAGCTGCACAGAAAGCTTATGGAGTAGATCATGCTCTTTCAGATGTTCCACAGGGGAGAGGGTGGTCTTCTCCAGGCAGTTCAGTTCAGGTGTACTCCCAGGTCATGCTGGGACGCTGAGACTTGTAGCAGATTGTGTGCAGTCAAGTCACTGCCAGATTTTACCTTCAGGTTAGCAGTGAAGTATGGAGATACCTTAGCTTCAATACCTATGCCCCTTACAGCCTAATCATGTAGTGTGTTTAAAAAAATAAAATGAGTCAGGGTTAAAATAAAGAGGTCTTTACAAAATACTACTAGACTCGCATAGTAAATTAGTTGCCAAAAATTCTGATACCTACACTGAAATTTAAATGACTCTTTGCCAAAACACTTAGTCACTGCTTCTCACTGAGGGATGCTTAAGTGCCTAATATCAGCTTTTTACTTCCAGCCCTTTGGCTAAAGAGTTTTGTTTGTTTTGCTTTCTAAAATTAAACTGCATTTCTGCACTGTGCTGAGGAGAATATATGGATGCTTGTCTTTTGGGTGAAACAGCAGAGGTTTGCTTCATTTTCTGACAGTTCATTGGGGGTGCTTGTAGTTTAAAGGTCATGATGGGAAAAAACTCTAGACAGTTAAACTCCTAAGTATGCAAGGTTTTTGAAAGTTAATACAGATATCATAAAGATAAAAATGAAAAATATATCAGTCAATTTCCTTCATCCTCTTCTAGGCAAAAAACCCTGTTTTCCTTTGCTTTTTCCTATCATAATATCTGGGGTTTGAGCAGCCTGGTCTAGTGAAAGGTATCCCTGCCCATGGTGGGGGACTGGAACTAGATGATCTTTAAAAGTCTGTTCTGTGATTCTAGGAGAAGCTTTCATTGCTCACTGTGCTTTTTTTGAATAGCAGTTTTGTAGTACCATATTGTATTAAAATGTGATGCTGTTTTCTTTCTCTTCTGCTTTCTTCAAAACTTACCTTTAAAAAGATGGGTACAGACACTATCTGTGTTTATTCCAACACTATACAATTTGAGGTTTGCTGCCTTTGATGGTGCAATTCAAAGCATTACTCAGATATGGACAGAAATTAATGAATATGGTATCTGCTAGAATTTTTTTCTATACTGATACTTCTATTGGACTGTAGATATTAAATAATTACTATTAAATGTATATTAGAACTCTTATAACTAAAATAATTACCTTAATTCAGGTCATCATAGCGTAAGCTGTTGTGCAAGTGCTGTCTTTACAGAAATTGGGCCTTGTAACAATCTATGTAGGAAGTGATTCATATGAAGCTTTTTATAAGTATCTCCTTGCTTACTATCAGGGAAGCTTCCAGCTTGCTCCTTGACTGCTTTCAGAGCCCTCCTTTTTGACTTTGCAGTCATTAATCTTAGATTTTCCCCTAAATCACTGCTTTTATTTCTGCTTTGAATCACAGCTCCTCCTTTTATGCTTTATCTTTGGATTATTTTCCTGCAGTAGTTTTATTAAATGACACAAATCTTGCTTTTCTTTCAGATTTATATAGTAGTTAATCTTTAAAACCCTTTGTTAGCAAGAAGTTTGTATTAGTTCTTCACTTTTATCCATTTGTATGGAATTAGAAGGAAAAGTATTCTATTTAGAGGAAACTGGGGAGATCTTCCTTGTCTTTGTGGTTCCCCAATTTGGGTTGTAAGTTGAATCTTTCTGGAAGCAGTCTGAACTCCAGTTGTTTTGATATTTCTTTTATAGGACAAAACCTCAGGCTGCTAATCAGAGAGGAGAAAGATCTATATTATGGTGGGAAGGAAATCCAAAACAGGCAGTGGAATTTAGAAGAACAAACTGTTGAGTTTACGTCGTTGATTATAACTGTGTGCTGTAAATGGGGTGATGTTGTGCTGTTACTTGTGAGCCTTAGCAGGTGATTTTCATGGCAGTGGTATTTAATTACTCATATACTAGCTAAAACTTGTGTCCTAGTTTGCATTACACAGAACAGTCTAAGAATAATCTCCCCATTTTCTACTGTATGCATAGTTTCGCATGGCTGGTTTATCCATAAACATTTGGGGTTTTTAAATAACAGCATTTTAATATTTGCCTTGGCTTTGAATCAGGCTTCAAAATAGCCTTGTGCATCTTTTAGTCCCCAGAGCATTGAGCTGGTGTCTATGGTATGTATCTCCATGTGTGGATAATGTTTATTAGCTAGCAGTTTGCAGACTGTCCTCTTTAACGCTGCTTGAGACAACTGCTGGTCACAAATGAGAGGATAACAAGTAATTTGATAATTTTTGCAAATGTCTTTTTTCCAAGTGATAGAATGGAGATGGAGAAGCGAGACCAAATAGTTTAGTGTATAAAAAGAAGACAGCACCCAGAGAAATTACTTTGAGCTGTAATTGCCTGCATGCTTATATGTTGAAATTTCGATCACTGTAATCACTGTACATCAGTCCTCACAGTGCTCATCCTGAGTCTTCACCCTCATTTCTTGAGAGAACTTCAGTGTGTAGGGAAGCTTTTTTTCCTCTCTACCTAAAAGGAATTTGGTAACTGAATCACTGTGACCTGTTACACCCTAGTAATGCCTAAACCAACTTTTGAAATATTCCTGCGATTTCAATTTATATCTAAGCAACAAGGCACACTTTGAGTAGTAGCTACAAGGTATGGGAAGTTAAGATCTCATGGGCTAGTACATAGTGAATTCTGTTTCAGGTTGCTGGTTGAAGTGCATGCCTTATCAATATATACTTGGTCAGAGAGTAGCTTACTGTATTGCATTTTTGTTTAATACTCTTTATAGCAGGCTCCCAGTCTTCTCTCTTTCCTAAATAAAGTAGTATGCATTGAAAGTGATCTCAGGAGGTCATCTGTTCATACTCCAGGCAGGAAAACTTGGTTCAGGTTGCTCAGGTCCTTTTCTACTCAAATTTTGAGAATCTCCAAACCATTGGGCTTTCAGCTATTGTGGCATCATACTAATTTATTATTGCAAGTCAGTTTTCCCGTTTTGTTGTTTTGTGTATCTAACTTTGGACAGCTATTTCTAGCTATTGGTGATAGTGCCAAGAAAAACATATTTGATAGTTAGAGAAGGTTGTGTTTGTAGCATGCTGCTTGATGTTAATATGATATTCACCCCTTAATTGTAACAGTCAGATTACCAATCTCCCATCTCACTTCTTCATGTTTCATCCATATCTCTCACATTCTGACATGCAAGATGCTTGCCCTTCCAAGCAAACATAAAACACCTAGCTAGGGTTTTAAAGACCTATTGCTCAGTGGGTGGGATAGACCACCCTGCTTTTGTGTAGTATTAGGCTTTGCTCCAGAAATGGTGTGTTACATTCCTCCATTGGAGTTACTACTTTCATTCGGATCTTACTGGGTTTTAAATCTATGACTTTTTCCACTTTCTGGTTAATATCTATTGTCCTGCAGAGAATTCTGTTGTTGCAAGAGCTACTGTTTTTGTTGGACTAGGTGTACAGAAAGTGAAAGGCATCCAAATATTTGTGAAAAATCATAAAACCTAGAAATTAGAAGGGAATAGGTTTGCCATTTGAGGAGGAGGGGAAAAAGCCTTTATAGTTCAGGTACTTGAAAAGAAAGTTCCCTTTGTGCTTCTGAATTTTGTAATATTCTCCAGTTTTTGCAATTTGATGTGTTATTGATGTATCTATCACAACTGCATGGCCAACACTCCTCAAGAATCAGAAAAGTAGAATGCTTAATAAAGGATGTTGCCCTGTTATCTTACTGTTTTACTGTTTTTCTGTCATGCTACTGTGGGCAATCCAGTTAAGAAGCTTTAGAAGTTGTGAAGGAAAGTACTCCAGATGTCATTAAATCTCTTTAAGCACTTGAGATAAATTACTGTTAATGAGATCTCCTCTAGGTTATGCAGAAAACTGGAAAAAATACTGTATTTTAGCTCCCTCTGTTTGTAGACTGTCATTGATGGCAGTAACCAGTGGAGTCTCCTGAGGATTCTTATATACATAAATCAGATATTTGCACTCTTGCGAAGTTCCTGTCCTGGCAGCTGAATGGGGAACACTACAGACATGTAGACTTGTGATAGAATTCAAACCTATTCTCCCCCAGTGGCTTTTTGAAAAACAGTCCACAATGAAGAATGGCAAGGGATTTCTTTGTACATTAGTATCTGTATCTAGGTGAGTTTAAACTCCATTATAGTAAGGAATGAGCATATCTGTCAGTGTATAAAGCTAGCACTTGTGTGTTGCGTACAGAGATTATTTCACAGGCAGAATTATTTCACAGAGACAATTTTGTATCTGTATTTTTTCCTGCCAGGAAGGTAAACAGGAGGGATATTAACCATAATGGACCATTTTTAGGTGATAAAGACAGGAAAATCCATAGAATGTTAGTGTACCCATCTTCATGCTGTGGAGATGAAAATTTCACAAGCAACGAACTTTTTTACAGTTGAGAACCTCTGTGTGTGATGTTGTATGAAGGCAGCAAGAATGAGATGAGTGCCATTTAACAAGTGTGATTACAGGGGTGGATGAATTTACTGTGAATTGTATCATTACTTTAAGAAAAGCTCACTGTTGCTCAGTTCAATAGCCGTTACTAATGCCATCTTTCTAGATAACATAGGAAAATCTCCTTCAAACCAAACTCAGAAGTTCTACTACCTCAGGCTTTTTTCCATATGATCTACATAGAAGAAAAGGCAATTCAGTTGTTGGAAATGGGTCATTCAGTGTAGTGTCTGATTCCACAAGCATTAATTAAATTAATTCAAAACATAGGTGGACATCCTCACATCCTGTTGAAGTATGAAAACAAAGCTGCTCTTTACCTAAGACCCGAACTTAGATTTGGAGTGTGTGTGTATACATATATATATATGTGTGTGTGTGTGTGTATGCAGTGTGTGTGTATATATATATGTATATATATGTGTTAGACTATGAATGATAGCATCTGCCTTTTGTGGGGGTTTTGTTGTCTTATCACTCATTCCCGCTCTCACTTTCTGAATGATTGCTTTCATTGGCATCATCTTCCTTAGACAAATCAAGTTAGATCAGGAGTGAAGGGTGAAGAAATGAGTTAACGCTGGCTAGAGAAATAGGGAACTGAACCATCAACTCGATGCATAGAGTTTTGTTGTATTTGGCTGCTCTAACTTTGTGTTGAGTCACAAGGTATAGCTAAGATGAGGTGTGTCATCTTTGAAAACAATGTTTCTGAGCATACAGGATGATGTAAGTGGTTTTGTTACTTTTTAGGGGCAAGCAGTTGAATTCCAAGGCAATCAAGTGATTCTGCAAACTGCAGAGTTCACAGTGAGAAAAGCAGTGGAATACCACTGAATTTTGCACTTTGGTGTACCTCAGTTTCCTTTAAAACAGATTTTGGCATTTCAGCGTGAGGATTGATTTATAATATCTTGCCCAGATGGAGTCATTTTGAGGGCATGTTAATTTTGAAGTATTTACTTTTAGTTTATGATTTATACATTGATTTATAGTTGCATTTAGATTGCTGCTGCCCTGTTAATTCATATGAGAAATATAATTCAGAGAATTAATAAATTCTCTTATTGCTTCCACTATTTTGCATTTATTCCCGGTGCTTCCTGTGCAGTTAATTTTATGTATTTGAATTTAGGCTGCATTGTGAAATTGAAACTTTCCTATGTTTGGAACTTTATCTGATACTGACTTTCCTGTATAAAATCCTGCTGTTGAGGTTTACCATCACCAGCCCTTTTCTTTTTGTGGTGTGTATGCGTGTGCGTGTTGCACTTTGGCTCTTGTCCTTGGGATGTTGCATTTAACAGTTCATTTCTGAAGCAGCACATTTACCACGTGTCAGATCTCTAGCTTAGAATTCCTAAGGCGATGTCATGTCAGAACAATCCGTACTGTTTGTGCCTTCCAGCAGAGTTGGAATTCAGAACTATCTCATGTTTTGATTTAAAAATAAGCTTTGAAATGCACAAGTGGAAAATGATGGCATTATTCTCTGTTCACATAAAATATAGATAGATTTTTAGCATCCACTTGAACTAGTCAGTGGGGAGGTATGTTTCTGAAGCCAGCAGAGCTCTAAACCTATAATTGCTTGATTATTTTGTTCTCTTTAGTTCTTCTGCTGGCTTGAAAGTAGTCTGAAATCTTTCATGAAATAATTATTATATGAGTTACTTACCACTAACTGCAAGGGAAAATTAATAGGCTTTCTTTTTTTTGAATCTGTTTATCCATCTATAAAATAATTTCCTTAGATTTGCTTTCAGATTTCAGGTACATACTGCTTCCAAAATGTATCTTTCCTTTCATTTGTTGCTGGCAAGAAGGCTTTTCTCCCTGATTATATTTCAAGGATGGGAATCTTAAAAAGTGGTCAAATTTAGTATATCAGGAAAAGCGTATGTGAAGAATGAGTCTTACCTTGGTATAGCTGGGTGTTTTCACCTAGCATATGATAGGAAGCCTGAGGTGAAAGGATAGAGACATCTTCATGAAGAAGAGCAGGAGGATTTGTGTTTTCTCATATTCCCAAAGCTCTATGAGAAGAAACTGGCATTTTGTTTATCTAGTTACTGAATTTAAGTATTTACTTTGATACTGTAGAGTGAAAAATGAGAGAAATGATGGTTCAGTTTTGTTTAATGTGTTAGATTAGTCCTATGCATGCTTTCTACCTCTGCTGCTTTGGCAAAATGGGTTTGTTCTTTAAAATAAAACATAAAATATTATTAATTTTTAAATAGTTGCATGAATAGCAAGATATTAATTCTGTTGTGGTTTTCAGTAAGGGGATAACAAAGAGATGGGAGCTGTTCTTTTCAGGAGTGTCTCCTAATACTGGGACTGCATTTTTAAAATCGACTTACCTAACCAATAGTACAACTGGCAGATGATTTCAGGAGATGCAAAATGTTATGGTTTTTGTGTGACTGAATTAATGAAAGCTTTACACTTAATATGTGCAATGCTTGGATTGGAGAAATGGACCAAATGCCTCATTAGAAGTTTTACTAAAAATGCGCTGTACACATGAAATCTTTACTTATAATTTAGTGAGGAAAGCCTTTTTGCATGTTTAACGTAATTCTTCCTTCAGATGCTATGTTTTGTGAAATGTTTTTTGATTTATTTTATTATTTATCTGTAGGTCCCTTCAGGGAAGTTGGAATCCTTTGCATCCATGTTGAGACGCTCTCCTTTAATTCAGATGGGACCTGCCAAAGATAAAATTGCCATTGGTCAAATATTCCATATTGTAGAAGATGATCTTTATATAGATTTTGGTGGAAAGTTTCACTGTGTGTGCAAGAGACCAGAAGTAGATGGAAAGTAAGTAATAAACTCATGGTAAGCAGTTAATATATGTGAGTGACATACTCAAATGCTTAGCTAATGGGACTTGACCATCTTCTGGACTGAACTTGCATAATTCGTATGAATTTTGTGGTTTAAGCTGTAGTAGTTAACATATTGTGCAGAATGAAAGTATGATCGCAAACAGATCTGTGTAGCTCCGACATTGTTGTCTTGAATGCAGATTCCTTTTCAAGCTTGCACTACTGCTATCTACATTATTCCAACTTGTGATGACCAAGGGATGTTACTGGGTATTTCGTCACTGAGGAAAAGGGAAGTCATTATCATCTGAGTTGTTAAAACAAGTACTGTTTATTGAAATACTTGGCAGTTCTCTGAATGTGGAACTTTAATCCCATGTAAGTTATAAGCTTCCTTGGGCAGGAGCTATCTATGGTAAATATATATATATGAGGTGATGTAATGGGGAGTTCACACAGTATTTGTGATAATATAGTTCATAATAAATGATCAGTGATAATGTGGTCAAAATTCCATATTGTAGAAGATTTTATATAGATTTTGGTGGCAAGTTTCAGTGTGTGTTCTGAATTAGAAGAGTTGTGCTGGGGAATGTAGTAGTTAGAACTAAAAGATAAGGAAGCAATTACTTCTAGTGGAAATAGTATTTATAAGCTTTCTAAAGTGTCTTTAGCGCCTTACGATTATGTATTCTTCAAAGATATCTTGTTTATTTAATTTGTCTCCAGGTTGCTTCGATGCCTAGTTTTTAATATATAGGCAAAATACCATGTTTTTTAATTCTAGGATGAACTGAGTCCTTTGTGCGTGTCACATCTGGCAGCAGGCGAAGATTACTCTTAGTCTTGATGCTGCTTTTTGCATCTCTTACTAATTCTAAATGAAGATGAGCTTTGCCTTTCCCAATCCCGTTCTTGTATGCTTGAGGAGTGTTTCTCTGTTCATCTCAATCTATGACCAGTCATTTTTGTTTTGTGATGGAGTTCAGACCAAAGTTCCGAGTTCAGCTGAGGTAGCCTTCTGCCAGGCCTGCTCACTTTTTGCACGCTGGGGAAGAGCATTGAGAAGTTTATCCTTATAGATCAATAGCCTCTTCTGGGCACCTTTGCACATCGGGACAGCTTCTTGTCTACCTTGTATAAACCAAAGTCTGCTGTTCTGAAGACCAGATTTCTTTTCTGCCACTTGCCTTTCTCACTTTCCTTCAGTACTTAAGCTCTGTCATCAGTGGTCAGTGCATCAGTGATCAGCTGAGGCTGCCATCAGCTACCATCTTCCCAAACAGTTCTTTCCTGCCCTTGAGTAACGTGTCCAGCAGAAGACCCTGTCTGGCACCTCTGGCTAAAAAATGTCACCAGGACACTCACTCAGAATTGCTTGCTCCCCTCTATGTGTGTTTCTGCTTAAGCAGACACCAGGGCATTTGAAATCCCTCATGAGAATCAAAGCTTGCAATCATGAGGTGACTTCTGGTTGTTTGAATGAGTCTTCATCCTCTCCCTTATCCTGACCAGACAGCCCATAGCAGGCATCCACCCTGATACTGTCTTTGTTGGTCTCCTCTCTTACTCTGACCTGTAGCTGTCAACTGTCTCCTTCCATGGTTCATAGCAAGGCTTCCATGAACTCATGCACCTTCCTTGCTTCCAGCGCAGCCCCCTTTTCCTGGTCCCATGTTTGCTCCCAGGTTTGGGGAGCAGGCAGCTTTGTGCATTGTTTTCAAATCCCTAACTACGATTCATTCACCTTGTGAATGCTGAGCCCACTGCTTTGGTTTTAGTGTTGTCTTTTTAGGTATTTGGCAACTCCTTCAAAATACTAGTTTAACATCTTTAAAGGAAAATCAGCCTTTCTCTTGCCATTTATACAAGGAGGTGTTTCCATGAGGACATGTGCTTTCGATATTTCCTTGGTCATTTGTTGTTTTTTTTTTTTTTCTCAGCAGAGCTCAGCTATTTTCATGATACTGAAATAAAATTTTGTTTTTCTTATGTAATAATCTTTGCTCTTTGAAGGTGTTAGAAGTTACTTGAAAATAAACACAAATTCTTGAGAAGAAACAACAAGAGGTTTGTATCTGTGAAGCATGTTCCCTTGAACTGCTCAATCCTGATACCAAAAGTTGGGATTTGTTGTCCAAGTGAAAGACCCTGTAAGTGCTATCACCAGGTGGCAATAAGAAAGGATTCCACCCTCAAGACTGTCTTGGGTAAAAGAGCAGCTACAAACAAAAGACGTGTTTCTCACTTGGAAAATCTGGAGTTAGCTGTAAATACTTTTTTCCCATCAGTTGTTCTAAAGCAAACTTAAACATTAATAACCAAACAAATAACTAAAACCCAAACAAAACACCACAAACTGTCAAGTAAAGGAAACCTTAGAACAGTAATGATACAAAATTGAAATTGAATAAACATTTGAAGAACCTGCTAGCAGCAGCTAGCACCCCCAACCCCCTTCTTCCCATCTTCTTTGGGAGGACTGTTTCAGAGGGTTGCAAAAACGTATTCCATGGTATTGAGATTGGAAGCACACATCAGTGTAGTTAGAGGCCAGACTAGAGTCAGGCAAGGATGTATTTGGTTATAAATATCAACAGCATTTTGTTGTTTGGGATTTATTTAATGTGACAGGGGTATTTATTACCCTTATGATTTCAAAGTCTCATTTAACATATACTGTACTTATTAAATATAGTAATTAGTAAAAACACATCTCTTGATACACTTTGACTTAGATGCTGTATTAAACTTACATTGTTTGATGCTAACAACATATAGCAATTCTGTAAAGCAGCTAGAGCTTATACAAATGAGAAAGGGTCGGTGGGAAAGTAAAGGTAAAGTAACTTTTCAGCTGCAGGAAGCAAGTGGTGTATTTTTCCTTCTTTCTTTTTCTTTTTTTTCTCTTTTAACATGCAGAGGAAATGAATTCTTAAAGAGGAAAGTGTCTGTCTTAGATCTCCAAATGAGCAGCAACTTAATCCATGGCAAAAAGGTGCTGTTACAACCTGCTTCTGCCATTATCAGATGGAATTCCTAATAACCAGAAAATGAGGGAAGGGGTTGTGCTGACACTGCCTGTTGCATGGTCTGCACCTGTACTGTTAATGACCAATTCCCATCAAAAGCACAATGGCTTTCAGCAATTTTCTAAAATAGAGGACTGTGGGACCAGTTTCCAAAGAGGATTAAACTGCACCTCTCCATGCCAGTGTAATGAAGCTTTATTTTCAAAGACTGCTGTAACACTCCATCAACTCCAGTATTATCAGGCTGTAGGATCAGAAAGACACTTCCTTTATGTTTGAGTATGCAGCTGGTGCAGGGATTTCCAGTATATCCTGTGGCGATTTTACTTGACACCTTTTATACAGTGCATATTTGCCAAACTTAAATAGTAGAGAAGGGAAAAAATCATTTGATGCCGGTTGTGATTTAAAACATGACAGCTTAATGCACATCATAAAACATTACCTAATGCTGTTTCTGTAAATTGTATCAAAATATTTACGCTGTTTGAATGGCTGCCAGGCTAAGTTTTATTAGGGAAACATTCTAAATTCTTCTCTTTTTGTTCTATTTTTAAAATATTTTATAGATAAGGGCAGAATGGAATCCAATTAAAAATAATGTGTCTTTTTAGACCAGGTAATGTGAATAAGGCTGGCTGTTTACCGTCACATTCAATTTATTAAAATAGTCTTAAATTTAAGGTAATAGTGATAGGTGAAATTATTTAAAAGGTCTTGTAGGATTAAAAAAATCAATTTCTGGAAAAAAAAGGTGCATGGAGAGAGATGCTCTGCAGGGGGGAGGATTTCAGTAAGACGCCATTTGGTTTACTTCCAGTTTGTGTAATAAACAAAGTCACTGCCTGTTAAGCTGGAGGGTGAGTTTGGAGTTAACTGCCCCATTTTGATGCCATATGGATATGCTGCTTGAATAATTAGTGCATCTTTCAACCAGAATGAGCTGCGTCACATACAGCGATGAGTGAGCTACCTTGCTCTCGGTGTGCAGCAAAGATAGTTGCATGAGAAAAAATGTCAGTGTGGGGTAAATTTACCCTTTGCTTGCTGAACCCTAGTTTCCCTGACTATTGTGTACATAATGGTGCAGGATTATTATGGAAAGATTTAAAGAGATGACCTGAAAGACATAACCTTTCTAACTCTTTCCTTTTAGAATTAAATTGTGGTGAGACACTGGAAGAGGTTGCCCAGAGAAGCTGTGGGTGCTCCATCCCTGACAGTGTTCAAGACCAGGTTGGATGGGACTTTGAGCAATCTGGTCTCGTGGAAGTTGTCCCTGCCCATGGCAGGGGGTTGGAACTAGATGACCTTTAAGGTATTTTCTAACCCAAACCATTCTATGAAATAAGGACCAGACAACAGGCAGGAGACTGGCCCAATAGAGAGATCCAGCACCCCTCTACCTTCTCTGTGGCCTTCATTCTTTCATTGCTAGAGGAGTCACAAGCATCAGATTCACACTTAACCTGATGTCTGTGACTAACTGAGAGCAAACTATCTGAGTAGCAGTACGAGCCCACCTGTAGGATACAGATCTGGTGACAGTGGAGAGACTTAATGCTGTTTTTCTTGTATGTATTTCTTCCCTATCCTGTACTGCTGCTGGCTCGAGTGGTGCTGCTCTGGCAGCCTGGCGCATCCTATAGCTTTCATGTCAAACCTTGAATGTTGATGAAACTATTACTGCTAAAAAAAAGAGAAGGTAATTAATGTGATGTATTAAGGAAACATTTCTTGCTGATTTTAGTTTTACATGTTTGCTTTTATAGTATTCTACTTCCTTTTTGCTGTTTTTTGTCAGTAAATCAGCATCCATCTATAATATGTAATTCTCGAGGGGGGGGAAGAAGGAAATTGGTAAGCAGCAGTACAAGTGATAAAATAAATGATGCTTTTGCAAGTACAATTTTCAAACTTGTGCAGATGCAGAAAAACAAGATCATGTAAAAGAGACTGAAAACCTATAGAAACTTGGTTGGGTTTTGGGTTTTGTTTTTTTTTATTCTTTTAATGATGCATGTTGAAGGTACCGATAAAATGCACATCATGCTGGATTGGGATGCAAAATTGGTTTTGATTTCTGTAGTGTATTCTTGCTTAAAGAAGGCTCAAGGTCTGCTGAGGAAAATTTCTTTAACTTCCACTTTTGGTAAGTGTAAAATAGTAGCAGTGTTTTCTCATTCTATTTATGTGTTCACGTTGTTGCTGTTTGCTCACTGGCATTAAGTCGGTGGTTTCCTCCTTCGCTGCTTCCCTTTCTGTTGTAGTTTTCATTCCCAACAGATCAGTCTTTTTCTTACAAGTGTTTCTAGTGGTAACCACACTGTAAAAAAAAATCTCATAAGAAGATGGAGAAAATATGTAACCAGTCTTAGAGAATTCGTTATCTTTCTTACTTCCATCATCTTTTGCTGCCATTGCCTTGTTTATGTGCTCTGTTGTTAACTGTTTGTACTCCTTCCAGGCTTGTTTTCAGTATTCTTTTTTCCAATACTGATTGCTAATGTTAATTTCAAACACAAATATAATGTAGTTACATACATAATTAACTGCAGTTTTATATTACATCTATTCATTATTATATATTATTAAGCATTTTTAGCTTACATATTATTGCTCACCTTTTTACCAAAGTTATCCCACTGAACCATTAGAATTTGCAGTTTTGGTGTGTGTTTTTAAGCAGTCACCATGTTCTAGAGCTGCCAATATTGCAGCAGTATGTATGTTCCTTCTAATAATGCTTTTGGAAAGTTTTGTAAATAATTTTTGCTCATTTATACATAATTAAAGCAGAAATTACATAACTTACCCAAAATACCTGTTACCATAATCTCATTTAGTCAGCATGAGCATTTACCTGACCTTTCACACAAGATTTGCTCTATTCCTTTGTCATCAACTGATTTGTTTGTTTGGAAAGAACTTCTTGCCTATCAAAACCCCACCAATATTATTGGCATAAGTAAGCAACCTGGGAGAATTTGGTAAATTTACATGGCAGTGATTTCCTTCCTGCCTATAACTTCACGTGTTTATGTCCATCAGTGCCATGTTGCTGACTAACACGTTTGTAGTACTAAATAGCTATCTGAAATCAAAGGAATCTTCATACTTCCCTGCTCCTTCCTCACCCTCTTTAGCTTCCAAGTTGTCTTACCTATTAGGTAAGCAGCTACTTATTGGAGGGCAAAATTGCTCTGCATTTTCAAAGATGAACTTAGATTATATGATTTTTATGTTGAACAATTATGACCTGTTCAAATTTGCTGAAGTATAAAAGAAAGTGTGCACACATACACACATTCGTGAATCTCTTCCAGTTTGTATCTTTTATGGAAAACATAATCAGACAGCTGGTCTCCACACTGTGGAAACAGTCTCTTTCTGTGATTAAAATTACCAGAATGCCATGTTGAAATTCTCTGAGGACCAAGCTGGTTTGCAGTAGTCATCAGCAAACTTGGGGTTTGGCACTCTGGTCAGCCTTTGGTCTCAAATGTTGCCCAAATTCCAGGGAGAAATGCTAAGCAGAACTGATGATGATGTCCTGTTCCCACATACCAACTTTGCAACTTAAAAAGGAAGTTTTATTGTTTATGTTGAAGAGGGCTAAATTCAAAGAGGTGGCATGAGCTCCCTTTTCTACAAAGCTTCCATATAGTGCAATTGGCCATTGCTCCGAGCCCAAACAATGCACGTGGTGCCACTCTGTCTGCTCTTGAACAATTTCAGCTCCCTTTTTCAAAAAGCAGGCATGCAGAATAGCTGTGTGATTGCAAACTTAATCTTTGTACTTCAACAAATAACCTCTAACTTATTTATAGCAGCATGCATTTTGGAAATTACAGCATTTTTATCCCCTATGGACATAGCTTATTATTTGCATGGTTTCTTTACAATTGTGACTGCTTTTGCCACCCACTGTATATCATTCTTCAGTGGTTATTTTCAACCACAAATGGAGGTGTTGGCTTTGTGTGGCTCTGTAATACACAAGACTGTACTTCCAGGGTTCCTGGAGCTCAGTCTGTAAACATTTTTCTTGGACTATATTGCAAATTCTTCATCCTAGATAGATACATTAAAGTTTAGTTAATGTAATGATGCCACGGGACAGGTGTCGGTTATCAAAAGTACAATTAATCCATCTTAATGAGGCATCCCACACAGCATTTGGTACAGAGTATACAGTGTAGACCTAGGATTACAGCCACAGCCCTGCATGCGAGCCTGATAATCAGTCTTTCATCTTTGTTTTCACTTCTGTTGTTAGTTTAAAGTAGCAGAGAGTTATGGGATTTGATGACCTTTGGAGGAAAAAATCTCACAAAACTAGTGGCATTTACTAGTGAAACCTTTGTGCCAGCTCTGTCTTTCCAGAGCATCATGATGAATGGGAGATGGAATATGCTGTGTAAAACATCTTGGGAGAACAAAGCAGTCCATAGGTGGCCTGGAGATTTTTTTGGCAATGTCAAAGTCTGTAAATACTCTTTAAGCCACACTTTTTCTCATATGTGCCATGCACATATACACGATAAGAAAAAAAAAGGCTTGGGAAACTTATTACTGCAGTAGAAGGCTTGAGTCTGTAGAAGGATGAGGTCAGTTAACTCTCTTTTCCCCTAATCCAGGCATTGTCTGTCAAGAACTTTAGAAACTAGAATTATAAAGTCATGGCTTGAAACAATTTCAATTCTTCTGCTAGTGTTTTGTTTCGAATTTGATGAGAATAAATGAGTTGAATCTCTGTATGCAGCGTGTTTGCAAATTCTAGCTCCCCAGGTACACACGCTTCGAGAAAGCCTTGCTGTTTATATGCAGTGAGGAACTCTCTCACTTCTAGTAAAGTGCAATTACTTCAGTAGCTAGACAAGACTCAAGGGATTTCAGCCATTCCAGATGCATATGATTATGAATTTTAGTGAAAATCCTAATGCTTCCCAACATGTTTCACTGACCAATGACTTTGGGTGACAGCAGATGAGGTAGGGACATGGCAGTTATACAGGTGTGCGGTACTTTTCAGGGGTACAGGGACCTATACTTTACTAACCCACAGAGCAAGGTGCAGATGTTTCTGGCTTAAGGTCTGGTCAGTTTGACCTGTTCCTATAACACAGGTAAGGACTAGATGGAAAAACAGTCCAGGTTACCAAAGCAGTATAACTGCTTTATTAGGTTGGGTGTAACTGTGCATTAAACCCTCTTCTTAGCATAATGAGTTGAGCTGCAGTGCTGTGCTTATGTGGCTTTTGATTCCAGTTTGGGAGCCAGCTTGGTGTAAACTAGCCCATGGCTCTTGCAGTGCATGGCAGAGAGGTGTAGACTTGCCCAAAGACAGAAGCTGTTTAGTTCCTGGATTGAGAAACTGAATTAATGATGGTTTGGACCAAATATGAATTATAAGTCTTCATATAGCATAGATCTTACTCAGGAAAATTAATGCTATCATATAACCATGGAGTGGTAATTACTCATCTCTCTGGAGCAGTTTCAGTAAGCAAGTCTGAGAAGGGAATTAACACAACTAGGGAAACATACTGCAGGTAATATATTAACCTTGAGCTCTTCAGAAAGCATGAGTCAAGCCTCCCACAGATCATGATATTAAAGTTGGTTTTATTTTTTGTTTTATTTCTTTTTTTGGGTTCTTTAGTCTTTGGGTTCACATTTTTTATTTTTATTTTTTTTTTAAACTTGGCAGAATAAGAGTTTTTAATTAAACCAAGTTTTTTTAAAAGCAGTTGAGCTGAAGCAGCTGACATTTTAAGACACTAAATACTGGAAAGATACGATAAACTTGATAGTGTTAGCAAAGCTAGAGATGTTGTATGGAATTATTTCACTGATAATTCTTCTCCGTCTGCTATAGAATACTAAGATTACTCAAGCTAGAGGCCAGTAACTAGTGGTGTACTCCAGGGGTCAGTACTGGGTCTAGCGCTGTTAAACATCTTCATAGTGACCTCAGTTGGGGCAGAATTCACCCTCAGCAAAGTTGCACAGAGTACAAAACTCAGAGTAGTTGTTACACTGGGTGGCTGTGCTACCATCCAGAGGGATCTCAGTAGGCTGAAGACATGGCCTGATGGGAACCTCATGAAGTTCAACAAAGAGAAGTGCAAAGTCCCTCCTCTGGGGAGGAACAGCCCCAGGCACCAGTACGTGCTGGGGCCACCTGGCTGGAAAGCAGGTTGGCAGGAATAGACCTGGGGTCTCTTGTGGACAGTTGTTGAGTTTCAGCCAGCAGTGTGCCCTTCTGACAGAGAAGGTGAATGGTGTCCTGGGCTGTATTAGACAGGGTATTGACATTAGGTGGAAGGAGGTGATCTTCTCCACTCAGACCTGGAGTGCTGGGTCAGCTTTGGGCTCCCCAGTTCAAGAGACCCCTAAGTGAAGGGTCCCTAAGAAGATGGACTGGAGCATCTTTCCAATGAGGAAAGGCTGAGAGACCTGGGACTGTTCAGCCTGGGAAAGAGAAGGCTCGGGGGGATCTCACCAATGTGTAGAAATACCTGAAGAGAGGGTGCAAAAAGGACGGAGCGAGGCCCTTTTCATTGGTGCCCAGTGATGGGACCAGAGGCAATGGGCACACACTGGAACACAGGAGATTCCCTCTGAAATGCTTTTTCAGTGTGAGGGTGACTGAGCATGGGCACAAGTTGTCCAGGGAGGTTGTGGAGTCTGTCCTTGGAGATACTTAAAAGCTGCCTGTGGCCATTGATGATTTAGTCATGCATTTGTATTTGCAGTCAACTGTCTGTACAGAGAGATTGCTCATCAGAGGGAGGAGTGGGTGTTGACTGCTGCTTGGAATAGGCCCAAAAGATTGATAAAATGAGTTGTTACTCCTACACACCAAGCCTTTGACAGATGCTGTTCTTCCCCTGATGCTTTCTGTAACTTCTTGTCAGCTTATTTAGATGCCGTTATCCAGCCAGGGTGTGGTTGGATAAAAGCAGGTAAATACCTACAAAGCAAGGTAAGCCTTTTAAGGAAGAATGTCTCTGAGCTGCGTAGGGGATCCAGCTGCTTTGCTACTATTAGGAAGCTCAGCAAATCTGAATAAAAATAAAAAAAAAAAGGTTGTTGAGACAGAAATAAATACTATTTTATTGCATGATTATTTTCCTTTTCTGTTCATCAGTATGCTAACAAAACCAACACAGCTCTTGTCACCTCACTTTTCACACGCACTTGTGTGGAGTTAGGATGGAAATAGCAATTGAATATAATTTTTGTATCAGATGTTTTTGAGGAAGAAGCAGAGGCAACAGAAGAACTTTTAGAAGTTGCTTTAAAAGAACTAAAGCAACACTTGGGTTGTGTGTAATTGCCTGTACTAAGGAGCATCTGATGATGCCGTCCCTGCTCTTGTATTTGCTTGCCTGATTTTCTTCAAATTTTCAAGGTTAAATTTGAGATCTTAGGCAGGTGTTTCTGTTGTGCTGGAAGAGCTGCAGTGAAAGTGATGACTTAGGCATTTAAAGACAAAAAAAGAAAAGGCAAGAAATAAAGAAGTGTTACTCTTCTAAGAGTATTCAGTAGCTGTTATAACTTGCCTTAATAGATTTTGGAGTCTGTGTGTGGTCACTGCTTCCATGGCTCTGTCAGCATTTTAGGCATGATAGCAGCCAAGCAGGGATACAGATGTCTGCTGCTTTGTGAACTTGCTGAGCATAGCCATGATTTATGGACACTGAAATACGAAGTATGATGATACTCAATCATGGAACTTTTTTTTTTAAACAAAGCCAAAACTCTGCTTTTTCCTCTTGTGATAGCTGTCAGGAGAGACAAATCTTCTATTTTTCTTTCTTAGCATTTTATAACCATTTATTTTTTATCTAAAGAGCTCAAAATCCAGCCACTCAGCTTGGGCGAGAAATAATAACACCTCCCAGTGCTCCAAATCCCTGAAGGGATTGTTCTGAAAAATACTGAAGCTATATTTTAAATGGTCTGCTTTGAGACTTGGCAGGCTCTGATCACACGGAAAAGTGCACATAATGTGCTCACGCTGCGTGAGCACGTACGCCCTTAACCAAGAAATTGAGATACGACACTAAAGGCAGGGAAATAACTATTGCGTACAATGAAAAAAGCCTATCACTTACTGGTGTTTGGTGACTTCCCATTAGTAGGGGAAAAGGGCTTAAGCAATTTTTATTTGATTAATATTTTATTAGAAGGAATGAAGGATTGCTTTCTTGTCCTCTGTGAAACCTCTTGTTCTTTATTTTCATAGTAGTTAGCAGGCTCTTCCAGAGGCAATGAGATCTTCTAAACGAGTTTCATGGCTCATATAAACTCATATAAAGCATGTCTTTATAGAAATACACAGTGCCCAGGTTTAACCCTTTTTGAAATCTTCTGGACGAAATGGACTGTTAATTTTAAAAATTTGAATATTTAAACTATAATGTTCTGCAACATGAAATCCCAATCAAACTTTTCAGATTTTTTCCATATATCCTTTCCATACATTCATTTCCTTACATAAGGAAATGTGAGTAGCACACAAGTTTAATAAATTAGCAACTTGTGCTCATTAACTTCAGGTATTCAGGTAGAGATCTTAATCTGAGTGGTAGTTATAAATTGATTGCTAATCTGACCTTCCACATGGGAGTTCAGTTATTTCTTTTCCTATGACTTTATACATTTGAAGTTACCCAAAAGTGTTTTAATCTTTCAGATTGAGTAGTGCCTGCTCCCCGTCACTCAGCTTTGGGTCCCTGGTGCCTGACCAGCTTACTTTACCACCTAAGTACTAGATTTTGCTCCCTCTGCAGCCTTTCAAGACTGTTCTTGGCAGCTGGCTTGACAGGGCTGCTGGAGACGAGACTGAAACACGCTCTGCTTACTCCAGACAGAGCTCAGTGAACAAGCTGTGATCCTCTGCTTGGCAGGAGGCAGTGCTGCCACTGCTGCCAGCCTGGGGGGTGATGCAGAGCAGTGGTGATGCGTGGCAGCACATTCAATATCCCTTTCTGGGTCTTTCAGGGACTTGAATCGCACATTGCTGTAATGTGAAGGTTTCTGAAATACTCCTCTGGTTCTGCAAAATGTAATAAGAGTATGCTAAGCTTTGGCCTTGTGTACATGCGAGCAGTCCATTTAGCTAAAACTAAATTACAGGAAGCCAGGGGAAAGGAATCATGTATGGCTGGAGTAGGTTAGGATAGGTTTAACTTGCTAAGCAGTTATTTAAGCTTAAAAAAAATGAAAAGAAAACTGGAAAGGAATTTTGCAGTGATTTATCACAGAATGGTTTGAGTTAGAAGATACCTTAAAGATCATCTAGTTCCAGCCGGCCTGCCTGGGGGGCAGCTTGGTGTCAACTGGCAAACTTGCTGAGGGTGTTCTCATTCCCACTGTCACTGTTGCTGACAAAGGTGTTAAACAGCACTGGTCCCTAAGGAATGCCACTTGTCACTGGTCTCCACTTGGACATTGAGCTGTTGACCACAACTCCTGGATTACTTCCTCACTGCTGTGTTGTATCGCCAACAGATAAAGGGGTGGCTGAAGTCTGCCATGAGGACCAGGGCTTGTAAACGTGAGGCTGCATGTACCTCTCTATGGAGAGGGCCTCATCCACTTGGTCTTACTGGTTGGGCAGCCTGTAGCAGACCTGCACTGTAATGTCCCGTGTCCCTGCCCTCTCTTTAATCCTGACCCATAAGCTCCTTGTTGGCTCCTCATCCATCCCCATTTAGAATCACTGCTGAAAGAATTGGTGGAGCAGAGTTTATTTCTCTATTTCTCTTTTTTCTCTTCATGGGGCAAACTTGGAAAGTGTTTCTTTGCTGAGAATTTCCCATTTATTATTAAAAAAAAAAATGTGTCAGATGTTAATTCTTATGGCATTGTGATCAGCCTTTAGATCTGTGAGTATTCCCATGGTGTAGGGTATGTAATAACCCTAATAGTAGTTGAAAGGTGAGGATTTTCCTCCTTTAAAGTGAGCTAAAACCTGTCTGCTCTGAATTGTGATTGATCAGGTCCTTGGTAGGCTTGCAGGCATACTTTGGTGTTTGTAGTGTCTGCCTACTTTACATACTCAGTGCCAGTATACTCATGTGCAGTCGTACATCTTATAGCTCGTGTTCAAAGCAGGCAGACCTGCTTTATTTAAATAAGGCTATCTGGAGATATAAACAGTAGAAATTACTGTGCTGTTTAAAAATAAAGTATTGGTGAATAAGGTGATGATCTTCACATATCTTTCAGGTTAGTCACTCACAACTCGTTTGCCAAGAGTGGAAGGCATGGCTTCAGTCTCCCCAAATCTTTATGACTAGCTCACACATAGTGAAACTTGCAATTTATGAGGTTTTATTTCCTGGCATTAGACACATTTATTTTTCAGTATTTTGGGGCTTCTTCTGTAGCTGGTTGATGTAATAACATTCCAGTATTTAGACCTAAAAAAAGTGAAAGAGCAGTAGAAGGCATGCTAATACTATCTTGGCTATTAGTTATGAAATGTACAGTGTTCTTTGTGTTCCATTCATGAAAATCCAGGGATTTGTTTAATTTCAAATGCAATTTTTTCCCTTTTTTTTTTTAATCAATTCACAGTCTTAAAACATGTGTAACAGTTCTTTCACTCTTTGTCATGTATGACTTTACCTGTAGTGCAGTCTGCGTGAGTTAGAGAAGCTACTGAATCCCTTACTAGCTTCATGCTAATGATTCGAAGTCTAAATACCTTTTGCAAACAAAGACTTCACTCCTTAGAATAAAGTATCCATATTTTGTTCTATGCTCTTATATAGGAAGGAGATGAAGGTAACAGATTTGATGTTGTGCTAGAGGGCTACTTTTGTTTCTTAAACATGCTGATAAGGATGGTAATATAAGTTATATAAGTATGGTTTCCATAGAGGGAAAGTTGATCACAATAATTGTTTGAAGAGTAGCAGTAGTCTATATGAAGTGTTGTTGGTTGTGTTTTATTTCTTCTGCTAATCAGTAACTAATATCCAGGTGTATATGCAATATTATATATATCTGATAAATTTTTTTCTGACCCTTTATTCACACAATCCAAATGTTTTATGTGAAACATAGATGTGATTGTCTTTTGCTACTTCTTTCATCCTGCTAAGAGAGGGACGTCTCTCTTACAGTTCCCTTAAAAGTCGTTGCAGTGATGATTTTCTTGAGCAGCCTGGCCTAGCGAAAGATGTCCCTGTCCATGGTAGGGAGGTTGGAACTAGATGGCCTTAAGGTCCTTTCCAACTCAAACCATTCTGTGATTCGACGAAAATGATCACTTGTGTTGTTACTGTTTTTGATGTGCTTTTTGAAGGAATGTAGCTGTAATTTCACTTCCTGTGCTCAGTTCTCCTTGGATGAAGTTGCAGCCGTGAGTTGGGTCATGGTGGGAGGCAAGGCAGGGCAGGTTATTGTGGTTTTGAAGGGGATAGAACATGTTCCTTAAAACTACCACACTGTCTCCATGGCTGCATCATCATCATCATGGCGTGAGGCCGAAGCGAGGAGCACGCTGCTGCACGGTGGGCCTGTGGGAGCAGCATGACCGGTGGCTCCAGGCTTCCCGCCGGAGCTGTCAAGCGCAGGGGGATACACCGCTGGCTGCCAGGGCGAGCGTGGAGCCATTCTTCCGCCTTCACTTCCTCGGCTCTTTAGCCCCCATTGAGCGGCGAACAGTGGCAGGGGACAAAAGCTGTATACACTGTACAAACAGAGCACTAAAGCGGCAGTACACTGACTCATTCTTCGCTCTGTGTGAGAACTGAGGGGGACTCTATTCACCGCCTTTGTGCCGGTGTCTGTCAACAGCGCTGTTTGAGGCCAGCCCCATTGTGCCAGCCAATGTTTCTTATTGACCCGAGTCTGTGCCCGCAATGTTCCCAGGGTCGAAGTTGCGAGCAAGAGAATGTTTGAAAAGGGGTAATCGTGGGCTAAATGCATTTTGCTGCATTGTCGTCTGACCTATTAAATCTAAACTGCGGTCCGCGTTCATGCAAGCAGGTAATTATGTAGTCACAGCTGCAGCCATTGACATCTGGTTACCGCCCTGTGGAAAAAGGGGATGGGGTGCTTGCCTCTCCCTCCAGGCTCTCAAGCGCTGAACTTTAATGATATTAACTGAAAATAGAGGGTGGATTAGTGAGACTGACAGGTCAACAAGGTGGATACTTTATCCATGTAGGCAGAAATAAGTCCGAGCGCAGTTGCTTGGGTATTTCTGCTACCTTCTGCATCAGATTTTTCCCATAGCTGCGAGCTTGGCTGGGCTCTAGATCCAGTTCTTATTTAGCAGTTTTAGATCAGGGGAAGCTGCAGAATACTTTTGTCATCCTGTCTGGCAGAATGTGCAGAACAGCTCTACAGACAGCCACCACATTAACTAATTTTATTTCTTTTTCCTAAACCAAGCAGCTTACAATGGCTCTGGTCCCTAGAGGCCAGGTTGCCAGGATTTCCAGATAACAAACCTTCATTATCTGTAGGCCAGCATTTCAAAACTTCGTGGTAAGTGTACAGGGGTAATAAAACATGGCTGGCCATAAATTATTTTAGGGCAACTGCTTTTTCTTTGAATGGACTTTGGAACTGAGGCATAGTATTTGCATGTGAATTAGTCTGACACATCCTCTGTCTCGTTCCCTTCTGCTCCCCCCTTCTCCTAGGAGGGAGGAGGTCTCCATATAACATACATAATTATTAAAACAGTGTGTTTTTCTGTCCTGAGCAACTTTCAGTGGCAACAACCACTATGGAAATTAGGAGACAGGATTCCAGGGCCCTGGGTGACTTTCATGGCACATAAGAGCTGGGAGCACACTGAGTGCTGGGCAGCCCTGGCAGCAGGGCAGGAGGGGAGTGCAGGCAGCAGATGAATCCCTGCTCTAAGCGATCTCTTGCAGGAATGAATGGTTAGCTGCTTCTCCTTGCATTTGCATCCCAGCACTGATCCTTAGGAGCCAATTATTCTGAAGAGTTGTTGCAATGGGGAGTGTAATGCAACAGGGAGGGTTGGTGCTGCATGTTATGGCAAATATATATATATATATATATATATAAAATTCTTCATAGTTACGGGAAGATTGTAATTGCTAAAAGTGTGAAACTTTCTCCTGCGAAGGCATGTCCACTGTTTTGGAGCAGAGGGCTAGCTCTTCACTCATGGATCAGGGAGGAAGAGAAGCTGGTCTGCTCATGCTTATGGGAACCTGCTTATATTGTGGGTCTCTGAAATTGTCTTATACAGGCATCTGTTACACAAGTAGCTTTTTTCTCTTTTTCTGTAGGTTAGTCTTATACTTTATTCCTTCCTTTTTCTTACTCCTTTTAGGCCTCTATAGAGTTTACTGAATCTATTATACAAGAAGTAAGGGTGAAAGAGCGAAATCCAAAAATATTTCAAATGTACCCCCAAATATGTTGGCATTAGCATCTTTTTTAGGCAGAGGACAGCAAGGAAGAATCAAGTCTGTCTACCGGCAAATGACAATTGAATTACTTGTTCAAAATTGTCTGATTCTGTGGCTTTTTGATACTTAGTGGTGTAGGAAGGAGTATATTTCCTTAGGGACTTCTCTAGGATATAGTAAGGCTATGTACAGCCTCTTTTGCTGCCTGTGTGTCAAGAAATTTTTTCCAAATATGCAGAAGATACTGTTTGTGCCTTCCCCAATAGATTTATTAGCTTCATAAAAATGTGACAGTCTTCTGAATTTGTTGTTTCTCACCTACATAGCTCTGTCTCCTAAACCATTCACCCATTTCTGTGCTTATAAAAAGAAAATACTCAAAATAGAGTATTTCGTCTTCAGCACCTGCTGGTTTTACTGCTGTAAAGGGAATTCCAAAGAATAATATTTATCTGAAGGATTGCCTAAAACAGTGTTTTCCTCGATTGCCTAAAACAGTGTTTTCCTCAGCTCTGTTATCTGTAGAGGAAGTGAATGAGACTGAAGAGTTACCCTGTAGAAGTCTGTAAATGCATTACACTCTTTAAAATATTTTAATTCTATAAGTAAGAAAACCTGTTCTACTCCAAATCTGAAAAGTAATGAAGAACTTAAAATGAGAATTTCCAGCAGAGATCAAGAAGCTTCCTGGGCTAAATTGTTTTTTCTCCTTACTTACTTAATAAGTAAAACTTGAACAAACTTTTAACTCTGTTACCTCAATGTTGATGCCTTGTGTTTCCTGTGATATCTCAGCTGTAATTCTGAGTGTCTCTTTATGTAATTCAAAAAGAGTTAAGAGAATACATTTTTCAAAGAGGTAAAGAACATGTTTACACAACATTAGAGCACACAAGAGTGACGTGGCCCTGCTTGAACAAGTCCAGAGGAGGGCCACCAAGATGCTCAAAGGGCTGAGGCGCCTCTCCTCTGAAGACAGGCTGAGAGAGGTGGGCTTGTTCACCCTGGAGAATAGGTTCCAGGGAGACCTTATAGT
This sequence comes from Coracopsis vasa, assembly GCA_026283785.1. Taxonomy (NCBI): domain Eukaryota; kingdom Metazoa; phylum Chordata; class Aves; order Psittaciformes; family Psittacidae; genus Coracopsis; species Coracopsis vasa. The sequence goes on along the minus strand of JANHGB010015885.1, from coordinate 5,760 downwards.
TGCTTTCCAGTACCTAAAGGGTCCTACAAGAAACCTAGAGAGGGACTTTTTACAGGGTCATGTAATGATAGGACAAGGGAAGTGGCTTTAAACTGAAAGAGGGAGATTTAGATTAGATATTAGGAAGAAATTCTTTACTGTGAGGGTGGTGAGGCACTGGAACAGGTTGCCCAGAGGAGCTGTGGCTGCCCCATCCCTGTCAGTGTTCAAGGCCAGGCTGAATGGGGCTTGGAGCAACCTGGTCTAGTGGAAGGTGTCCCTGCCTATGGCAGGGGGTGGAACTAGATGATCATTAAGGCCCCTTCCAACCCAAACCATTCTGTGATTCTATGAAAGAGGACTTCTTGTCTTTAGATATCTCACCCAACTTACTGATATAGGTATTAACCATGGCAGCATTCTTGTCTGTTTGGAAGGTGGCTCTTTATAATGAAAGGAAGGTTGAAAACTAGATGCAGAAATAATTATTTGTTCAGTGAGTTGGAGTGTTAAAGTAGTAACATCAATGTAATTGAGGGGAAACCTTGCATGGTATATGTAGCTTAGTTTAATACTTCAGCTAACAAGGCATTATAGACAAACTTCCTACAGTTCTAGACAAAATGAGAGGGCAGAGCATGTAGACTGCTTGGATATGCACTGAAAACTGACTACCTACACATGTGATGTATATACTCAACATCCTGGCCTACACTTCACAGAGACCAACTTCAGTGTGGGCTTCCCAGAATGAAAAATGCATAATTACTTCATTTATCTAATTCATTTTCTTGAAGCAGTGGTAGCTTGCAGAAGTAAGAGGCAAACAAGCATAAAGAATTTGAGTTGTCATTAATAGTGGTGTGGGCTTATTTATTTTTTTCCTTGGAGGTGATAGTACTTGGAATGCTTACTGTTAAATAGGAAACAAGATATCTCTGGTCATTGCTTAGTATCTTTTCCTTTATCTTTTACAGTAGCAGCATGTATCACATGAAAAACAATTATAGTAATTATACATTTACAAAGAAATGTGCTTTTTTTGCATATTTTTTTTTACATGTATTTGTTTATGTAGCAGTAATCATGATTGAACAGTATTATCTATTGATCAATATCTGTCTATGCAATGGAAATGTATAATATTCTTTCTGAAAATGATACACTTACTTGTGAAGTCAGGCCTAAATATGATGCATATGTAGTCATAATCTCAGTGTGCATAGTTCATGTACCTTTCATAGAAGGAGAATGAAGTGTGAGTCAAAAAAAGGTTTATAAGAGAAATTAGTTGGCTTGTTTCAACAGAGGGCCTCAGGATGTCATAACCTGTGTGCTTGGTACAACAGTATGCTTGGCATGCATTGCCACTGTGGGTTGAAAAGAACTCTGCGGAAACCGAAATAACCTTTCTAAAAATATATTTGGGACAGCCTTTGAGTACTGGAAATAAGGTTCAGATAGCGCAGTGTGGGACAGCCCTTTTCCCATACATAGTGTCTGTGGATAACAGCTATAAAGAACATACAGCAGTGAAGCATAGGAATGGACAGTACCTGCAGATGAAGGCTTAACTGTCACCACTGCTCCTTTTAGTATTTGTCTTTGTACAGCCATGGGAAGGGATTCCTGGTTCTGTGAACTTGCAGGGCAGCTGAATGTTAACCATTTTCCTTATTGTGAGCATGTTCGTGTAATGTAGTTTTCTGGATGTGTTGAAATTAAGAGCTCAGATGTTGCTTTACAGAAACACACCTATAGGGAGGATCAGATATCTTATTTGTTAACATACTGTCTAAAGCAGAGAAATTCACTTTAAAAAAGAAAAACTTGTCCACAACCAAGATAGGATCAGTAATAGCTTTGGAAGATAGCTCTGTTTTTCTTGCAGTAGGGGCTAATGCACAGTAAAAGCAAAAAAGTAGTATTGGTTTACAAATTACCTCATTCAGACTGTGAAATTTAGATTTATTGCCCCAAAGTAATCAAAACCTCCATTACAAATGCCTTGTTATACTCCGTAATGCGAGGGCAGTTGGCTGGTCAACTACGTTTTCTAGTTTCGTAACTAAAAGTTGAAACAGTGTGATTTTTTCTGTTGGTTTTATTGCATGTAGACATTTCTCATATTCAAGTTAAGACTCCCCCCAGTTATTAGAATGAAATTAAGTTATTTAATCTCTCAGTCACGTTGTGGTTTATATTGCTTTTCATTAGGGGAGATTTCTGTGTATAGACAGGATGCAGTGGTTAAACAGGGTTTTAGAACAAGAAAATATAGATTACAATCAGTACAAATCAGCCTTGACATGGGCTTCCTTTTGCCCCCTCTGACTATTGTCACAGCTTCCCCTCATTCAGTTCAGTGGTGGTTCTTTGTGTGAGACCAATAGATAGTCTTGATAGATCAGCAAATGTGTTTATATTTGTTATATTTATAGTATTGGTAGATCAGCAAATGTCATGTTTATATTTGATCTCTTGTAAAATGGAAATACAGCTTTGGATCCTTCAGAATTCTTCATTTCCCTCATGACAACATTACTGCTCTGCAGCCTTTAAGAATGAAACAAAAAGCTGTTTGGAGAGTAAAGAATTTTTGACAGTCTATTCTTGCTTTATTTTTGTAAAGCAATTTCTGCTCTTGGATAATCTGAGATCTGTCTGTTGTTCTTTGAAGGAAAATACACATGGCAGTACACACCAAATTCATGCAGGAGAAATACTTGCTTGCTTCTAGAAATTCTGCTCAAAGTCAGTAGTGCCAACTGCCTGGTTAATTCATCTTGATTTATAGAATTGGTGAGGTAAAAACGCAGAGGGCTTGGAGCCTTCACAGTACCGGTGGTGGGAAAGCTGCTCAGGTATTTCTAGCAAGAAGATGCTTATACCTTGGTTGCTTTTGGAGAAGGTGGGTGCAGCAGAGGGTTAACTCTCTGACATACTGAAGTGTCTTAATTAGAACTTGGCAGAGAGCCATGGTCAGTAGAAAATGTGCTGTGCCTGAGACAGCAGCAGTAACTAGTGGTTTGAGCCTCTGGCGAGGTCTCCTGCATTCAGCAGCACTCTCTGCTTGTGCCTACCTGTTGTGGGAAAGCATGATGCTGTCCAGACCTGAAACAAAGCAGCTGAGCTTTTTCCCACCCAGCTTCACTATTGTAGGCTTAAAAAGAAAGGATGTGGGGATGCAGAGAGGGGGGAGATACCTGTCAATAAAAGTAGTTTGTGCAGCGGCTCACTGCACATAGCGGCCTGCAGTTGAAGGAGGGGCTAGTTAAAACTGCAGGGCAAATCTGGTTTTGTACACTACAGAAAACGGGTACAGTATTTGCCTTAAATTAGGAGAATTTGAAGTTTGAGTCTGAGAAGATTTTAAAACATTGGTGACCTGTGGTGATGCTTTTGAAATTGGGAATTACTATATGTTTTTGAAGAATGAGGATGATTTCCTTGTAAGAATTATTAATAAATGCTGCTTTCCCAAAGTTACTTACTGTCCTTATGGGAAAAACATATTACCAGGTTGTCCAATTAATCATATATTGTCACAGAATGGATGCTACAGATCAAATGTAAAGCAGAACATCAAACCTGCTGCTTAACACGAAACAGTAAGACTGGTTATAATTTCAGGACTAAGTTGCGGGATCTTACAATGAGAAATAGATGCAGACTTGTGATAAAATTGAGCTAATAGCATTGTGTATGTAGAGGCACATATTCAGAGAGACAGTAGGGTAGGTACTCTTTAAGCTGGTATGTTTGTAAAGTGTGTAGAAAGAAATGTGTTTTTTTAAAAACCTCCAAACCCAGCAAACAACAGAATTTTTAAGACTGCATCTTGGGATCTGTGTGAATCTTGAAATGTGTTTGAAGAGAAGAAAAATGTGTTGTAAGTTTGAAGGCGTTTTCAGAGGTACCAGCAGTAGTTAAACTCTTCTATCTCCTGCTGAATTTCTGTGAAAATTAAACACCTAAAACCAGTCTGTGAAGGCCTGAAAGTCATCTCCATTTAGGCACAACATCAGTAATGCATTGCAGTCTGAATTTACGAATCCACAATACCAAAAATAGTCTTTACTGGTATTAATATTTAATAATAAGTAACAAGATTGAATCAAAAACATACTTGTGTGTATATTTGAATGTCCAGGTAGGCACTATTCAGTTCAGTGGGACTCTGCATGGCACAGTAAATCCCATCAGAGGAGACTTGCAGGTCACAGCAGAGGGCAATAGCAAAGTGGTGCATTTGTTCAGCTTCCTGCTGCTTAGGACTGGAGGGACTTCCTGAGCAAGAGGTGGTGTCCATGTGGTTAGTAGCCCTTTGCAGATCTCTCATGCCTCAGTAAAACACTTCTTGAACTTCTGTCAACTGTTTCAGAATCAGCAGTAGCAGGTTGGACAGAGCCTTGGGCAACCTAGTCTAGTGTGAGGTGTCCCTGCCCATGGCAGGGGGTTTGGAACTAGGTGATCTTAAGGTCCGTTCCAACCCTAACTATTCTGTGATTCTATGACAGAGTATCACAGTCTGTATGATAAATTAAGTTACTCTTTCTTAACTTATCAAGCCAGTTTTATTTAATACCCACTTATTCTTGCATTAGAAGCAGCAATGAACCGTTTGACTCACTGAATGCTTTCCATGATTCAAGACTCCAATATATTTGTTTGTCACACAAATTTGAAGTTTACCGGGGGTCAGAAGCAGGGGATACCGATCACACCGTTCAGTCCTTTTTTTTGAGGCTGAACAGTCCTAGATATTTTGTCAACTATGCTCTGAACACTTGGAAGTTTAACTATATCCTTTTACAAGAGGGAGAATGAATAAAGGGGGCACTTCTTAAGGCTATTGTTTTGTACGGCAGCTTTAAATATTTTTGGTTTAGTTCTCTTTTGTATCTGAATGCTCAATGTGGTTTTTGCCTACAGCAGAGTCTGAAGCAGATGTTTTCTTCAAAATCATTTCCTTGTAACCCCACAATATTCTTCCTGAGCAATAGAAAATAGTTTAGTATGCATGTAAAGTTTGGGCATTTTTCTGTCAGTGTAAAGTGCTTCACACTTAATCTGTACTGAATTTCATTTGTCGGTTTATATCACATTCACCGCTCTTTGTGACTGGCTTTTTTACTAACATAAAGAGTTGTAACCCAAGCCCTGTGGTACTTGATTAATGATTTCCTTTTATTGAGAAAATTAACCACTTTATTCCTCATTTAATTTCCTGTCTTATCCCATTCATTGATGCAGTGGTTATCCTTCTTACCTCATGACAACTTAGTTTGGTGTTCTGTGTAGGGTAAGGTTTTTATGATCTCCTTGGAAAGGACCTTCTGAAAACCTCTGGAAATTTAAGTAAACTGTTTTGGAATTATACAGATCTGTAGTTTGGCTCCTTTCATCCTCTCACCAAACAATCTGACCCGGTTACATAGTCTCTTAGGTTCCTCAATAAAAAGTGAGGCAGGAGAGCATCTAAGGGCTGCCTCTCCTTCCCTGTAGAAGCTGGAGTGGCTCTTGGTCCACCATGTGGACCAGATTGTGCTAGTTTTATGAGGTGACCCATGCCCTCAGCTAAGGGAAGAAGAAACCAAGATTTGAGGTAAATCCAGCGAGTGGGAAATGAGATATATGAAAACTTAAAAGGACATAAATGGAATGCTAGCAAGTCATCGCTTGTGTTAGAATCATAGAATCGTAGAATAGTTAGGGTTGGAAAGGACCTTAAGATCGTCAAGTTCCAACCCCCCTGCCATGGGCAGGGACACCTCACAC
>JANHGB010015884.1:0-104910 GCA_026283785.1 Coracopsis vasa | reverse complement strand
CATGGTTTAGTGTGAGGTGTCCCTGCCCATGGCAGGGGGGTTGGAATTAGATGATCTTAAGGTCCTTTCCAACCCTAACTGTTCTATGATTCTATGATGGCTACCAGAGTGTCTGGCACACATGCAGTGCTTGACATTAGTTATTCCTTCAACTCTTGAATGTTTGTTAAAGTCTCTTGACTGAATGATTAATGACACTGAATATGTTCCAATATGAAGCTTAAACTGTTTACGATTTATTTCCTTTACACCCACTCAACCTTGAGTTTCTGTCTGCTTTGACATCATGCTATCAGCAGCTCAGAGTGCACATACAAAAAATACAACTTGAACAGTGAAAGCAATTTCCTCCGCTTTCTTACTATAAGGGCTTTACTGAAGATCAAAGCTTGATAGGACTAATTTACATTAGTGTGCTCAGTAGCAGCTATCCCTCATACACATAGCAAAATTCAGTCTCTGCTACATGTTTCAGAGACCAGAAGAGAAAAATTTTTAGAGTAACTGCAGCATAGTGTCAGGTAGAAGAGAAGAGGAGGAAAGTAGGAGGGAAAAATGGAGTAGGATGAGAGGCCACATAGGATATAATAGCAAGGATAAGGTTATTTTAGGAAAAAAAGAAGCTTACAAGGACACTATCTTTTGATTTATTGCCATACATGATAGAAGAACATGCAGGGTTAACTAAGGTTACGTAGCATTTGAAAACACAATACATCACACTGTACCACTGTAAGCATATTTTTCAAACATTAGCAAGCCAAAAATCTAAAACACATCATGTGTGTGAAACTAAAACTGCTTACAGTTTGTAATAAAAGTGAAAGTGCGTCATCTCAACTGACATTTGGGCTAGCTGTCAACCAGAAAACTCCTTATGTCAGTTGCAGTATATTGGATCATCATTTATTTTCTGCAGTCAAGAGGATGAAGTGTTATAGGCAACAGCACATAGAATATGCTACCCTGTTTCCTGAACAATTTGATGTCAGCCAATATCTTGAAGGAGGTGATTAAAAGTTACTAGTTTGTATCATGAGAATTTGTTCAGAATTTTGCAGTTGCTGCCAAATCTGTGCATATATGTAATATAACCGTACCAGTTGTTTTAACCTTCTTAAGCTTGCTTGAGGAAAAGAAGCATCTCATGCTTTTTGTTTTTTTTAAGCAGAACATTGCACCACTATCTATTTAGTCACTGCAAGTTAAAAATTACACTGAGACAGACAGATAGAAAAGAAACAAACTTGTAATGCCAGTATTGCTGTTAACACTGCAGTCTAGTCTCTAATATATCATAGAACTTTCATTACATAAACCTGATAATTACAAGAAGATTTGTAGAGCTGTAAATGAACAATGCTGCAATCATAGAACCTCTCACAGAAATCTCAGCATAATGTCACAGTTTATAGAACCTTAATTTGCTATTAACTTAACTTTTGTTGACTTGAGTTCTGTAAGAGTAAGAAGCAGCTCTTTACCTAGAGGTATATCAGACATTTTTTTTTGAAGAGATCATTCTCAAATTTGACACTTAGAAAGCTAAGTAATGTAGAAATTTTGGCACATATGTTTTTCTTCTACCAAGTATATTGTCACCTTCATGTTTTAACAGATGTTTTCAAATATGTTTGGAATAAAAATGAAGCTGTTTTCTGTGTGTTTTTTCAGGTTTATTTCAAATGTCTGTGTCACACCCAGTACCTGAAGTAACTTTGTATATTTTCTTTGATATTTTCCATTCTCCATGCCTACCAGTGCATATTCATTTTATTATTTTATTTACTTTGGTGTCCTGCTCTTAGATTATTAACTTTCTTCCATTCTTACTTCATTGCAACATAGGTCTATCTACTAATTTATGTAAGCATTAATAAAGGCTCTGTATTAAATTTCAAGTATATTATCACAATATATTTGAAAATTAAAGGTATTTGAAACCAGATATAAGGAGAGAAAGAAGCCATTAGTCAACAAATATACTCCTATGTGATTAATAGTTCTTATTTAGCTACTTATAGATTCTCTGAGTGTGACCTTTGGGCTGTCTTAAATTATTGCTTCTAGTGGTGCATGTCAGGAAGACTAAATGCTTTATCTATGTGCCTGATGATTTGCCTTTAACATCCCTACACCAATAATTTTCTACAGGGTTGAAAGGTTTTTATTATTTTCAGTAAAATCAATTAACAAACAAAAACTTTTGATCATTTTTCCTTTATTAATTCTCAAACAGTATGAACACTTGAATTATGAAGGGGGTTAGGGTTTATCTAATATAATCTTTTTGCCTCATGAATATACCCAAAATATTGTTTCCCAATCTCTTCCCATGGATGATTAAATTAAGTATATGAACTTTTCAGGCAATTTGGATTTAGGATAATACACATGAGGATAATTCAAGTTGGCTGCTATTTCAAAGTGACTGAGGACTAACATGAAGACTAAGTAAGTCCTCAAAATATCTGGAAGTGGTGATAAGTTCATTGTCTGTGTCTGAGAGATTGTCATAGGAAGAAGCTATGTGGATCTCCTTGCCATTCCTTCCTCTTCAACTCAGTTCAGTTCTTTAGCAAAATCTTTTTGTTTCGCATTGGTTTGCAGGAGGTGATCTTCCATAATAAGTACAAAATACCAGTAGCAACTTTTTCACATTTCTTCGATTAGTGTTTGAATATTACGAGTTAAAATAAATCTGTAGTTGACTTTGAACATAACCAAATCTTTCAAGTTTCAGACTCTTTACCCTGCAAGGTAAATTAAAGCAATTTGTTACATTTAATGCTTGTGACTACTGTGGGATACTTGTACTTCCAGCCCTTGGCCTGGCTAATAACTGTTGCTAAGACAGGTATGTGAACAGAGGCTGTGAAAGAGACGTCCTAATCTGCCTGAGAGACCCCTTGCCCAAACTGATCAATTTACAGATGAAGGTAACTCTCAGATGCTTACAGAGTATCCTGGGAATTACAATGGGACTTTAGAATGGAAGAAAAACTCAGATGAAAAAGAAGAATAAAGAATTTACGTAACTTTAAGTTGTAAAATTTGTGAGGGAAAGACAGAGATGTGCAAACAGCAGTAATCAAAATCTGTTTATGCACTCCTAGAAATCTATCAGAAGGAGGAATCAAGACCTCTGCCTTGGCCATCCAAAGCCATTGGATGCTGTGACAAGCTTGACAGCTGACATCTGTGGGTGAATGTGAGCCCGCTGGGGGGCAGCACATGCACACGTTAAGCTGGAGCACCCAGATACATCCCAGCACGTGTGTGCAAGTGGAACAATCCATATACCCAGGAAAAGGGACTGTGTGGCATGCACTGTCTGTGAGAGTGTGTGCACACAATTCTATGTGTACATGTATATGACTGTGAAATTACATCATTTTGGAATTGGTTATGGAGGGGTGGTTCTTAGCATTTTAGAAGTTTCTAATATGGAGATTTTTATGTTGTATTGCTGATATTGACCCTGAATGAATCATTGATTGCCTGCTAATTATGTGTCATTAGCAAATCAATAAAACTTTTTAATCCTGATCTGGTTTAAAGAGCATGAACTGAGCGGTTTTTCCTTATAGCGATTTTCATTAGTCTGTTTGCATCAATACTTTGATAATTTCATGGACTCATGGTCATGCATATTTTCATATACATAACATATTTCATTAGTTATGTGGATGATCCTTTATGGAAGGGTCAGAAGATGTACAGCAGTCACCTTCTAAGATATGCACCTTAAAAAAAAAAAAAAAAAAAAAAAAAAAAAAAGGAAAAAAAAAAGGAAAAAAAAAAGGAAAGAAAAAAAAGAAGAAAGAAGAAAGAAAAAAGAAGGTTTGGTCACACTTGCTTGCATCCTAGTTTATGCACATTATATCACCCTAAAAACTACTGGAAGTATGTTCTCTTTATTAAATTTGCAAACCCTTTGAGAGAGGATTCTTTTTTTCATCTAAGAGACTGCCCAATATGGTTAGAGAAATATATTGCAATTTTAGACAGTTCGGTATTACAAATAAACAGAAATAATTATTAATCCTAAAAATATATATAAAGTGGGATATGGATTAATTCCAAATCTGGTAATTTACAAGTCAATAGGTTAATTAAAGTTCAAATCTAATCAAGATAGGCAGTATTGATTTTCATGCCCTGAGCTAAAATTCTTTGTAGATAACAGAATTAAATTCTCCATATGCTGTAAAAGTTGATAATGTTCACTGTGATCTTAAAATGTTTCTGAAGGCAGCTCAAAGCATGAAGACAAAGCACTTAACACTTTCTCTCAGATCACCAAGGACTGGAGTGACTAACTGTCCACTGATTCTGTAGAACCTCTTGGGGGATCTGATTTATACACATTTCAGAAGGCATAAAAATTTTCTTCTAATACCATCCTTGTAACAAGAAATAGTAGCTATTTTTAATATTTTTATTGCTAATATTGCTTAGAGTTCTCTCTCAATTGATTGTTACAAAGTTGTGTTGTTGGTCTGTACAAACCATCCTTGCCAGTATCATAATCTCTTTTTGATCTAGTCAATCTTTTTTTACTGTTCTCATGATCTCAGTCCATTGACCAACAAAAGTACTTTTAAAGTGTTTTCAAAGTACGCAGGTTGTTATTTCATCATACCATTTTCATGGTATTTCATCATACCACTTCATCATCAGAGATGATGAAGCTGAAATACGGCTCCACACTTATTTTCTCATCCTAAATCAAACCGTTTCCCTGTTTGTTTCACAATGTAATAACACAAAGAGTTCAGCACAAAAGAAGCCATCAATAGCAGTTTCTCTCTAGCTTATGGAAAAGGTACTGAGACCAAGAATGTACTCCTTTTGGCTAAGTGCCTCGGCAAAGTATTTTACTCACACTATCCATAGAGAGGGCTTGGTGTGCATGAAGATTCTTTGTTTTTATTCTCCAGTCATAAAAGCTTTCCTCAATTTGAAGCATCCCTTTTCACTGGCTCATTCTAATGCTTTTGTCTGCTTCGCTTCTCATTTATTGAATTAAATCTACTGAAATCAAAAGATTCTGTGCTTCTAAAAAAAATTGATCTTTATTTTTGATGTTTTGTGCACTGAAATAAAAACTATATTTTGGATCTTTGTGAAAAAATGTAGTACTATAAACACGTACTTAACTTCCTTAATTTCATAAGGGTTTGATTCATGGGTTGATTGCTTCTTTACTTGCCTGTGTTGCATTTGTCTGAATTGCTGTATTTGCCCGAATTGTTGCATGTATAGCAAACATACAGTACCTGGAGATAAATGAGAAAAATAATCATTAGGCTTTCTCCAGCTTCCCAAGGAATAAAAAAAGTTTCTCCTGTACAAAGCATCTTTATATTTCTATACTTTTTCTAGATAAATTGTGAGGCTTAACACTGGGCATCAGATATTTTACTTCAGACTGACAACAGCAAAAATAGTCACAGAAGAGGGAAAGAGTAGCCTACCATATTAAGTAATTTATGAGGATTAGTGTTAATTGCAATTTAGAGATTCTTTGTCTTGATGACTGGACCAACAGAAATATAAATTTAATTCTGCTTGGTAGTCATGACTGTGTATTTTCTGGACCTATATGATTGCAAGGTACATGAAAAAGCTATGGGGAACTTGTACTTTACTGAAAGTTTCAGCTTTTTTTGCTTCGTTTAAGAAAAGAATGAATTGATGAATCATTTGTTGATTTACACTAATCACATGTTTTGAAGATTTCCTCTTTTTGATAGTATAATTTTAAAATAAAAAGAAGCATTGTATCTTACAGATAGCTTTTGTTTCAGTCTTACACAAAACAGATCATTGATTTTATGCTAATCACCAACATTTTAGTGGAGAATAAAAGAAGAGAAAGGGAATAGAACAGGAAGAAAGGCAACAGAGAATTGTGTCAGATGCTGACACTTATTATTATATTCATATATGCTTGTTATATGCTTACACTCATATAACATATGAATACTCAATAATCCTTTGAATATATTGAAAAATATATTCAGTGTTATGGTAGGAAAGCTGTATCAAACTAGCAGTACAATTTTCTTAGAAGTAAAAATACTTTTTCCTTAAAAGTGAAAAACTAACTTATTTGCGAGGAGAGCTTTGGAAGATCCACACTGAATAAAAGTTATTGACCAACAGAATAATTTTATTTCTAGAGAAATTCAGACTGCCTGACTGGCCAAAGACAAATTAACAGGACTTATTAATAAGAAGAAGCAGCTATTAAACATATGTATATTTCTGCCTACACTAAAAACACAGGGTCTTACTGATTTATTTCAAACATTTAATATATTCCTACCCACATAGTGGAAAGGCCATGAAGCACAGTTTAGCTAAATTCTCGTGATTTCTTAAATGTGGCTGTCACTTTTCACATAAATCTTATGTTTCTTATTCATATACAGTTTTATGTGTTATCTCTTACACGTTCATTTCATATAAATCTCCTATATGCAATGTAACATTTGTTCTTTTCAGGGCAACAGGTACTTATTCTGTAGGGGCACTTCTGCTCTACTGTAGTACTCTTTCACAACATGCTTGTTTTCTGCATGTTGAATGATATATTCTAGATTATGATATACCTAGAGAGGATTCCTCTAGGTCAGTAAATGAATTCTTAATATACCAGCATCTAATTTTAAGTTTCTTGACAATTATAGGGTAGAAAAAAATTTATGGTAAAAATGAACCCTAGCCAGAATGTGTGGGAGGGCTGATACACAGTAAAAAGACCATAAGATCACAGCTGGCAGAGGGAGAGAAGTACTGCATTAGCATTAAGTGATTAACATGCAGAAGATGATTAAAAATTACTAATATAGCATTAGCAAAGAAAACATCGTTCTGTCATTCATACTGTGTCAAAATGTGCTTGATGCCTCAGAGATGGTTTTTATAAAGGAAGCTTACTGACCTATGCAAAATATTATGCTCTTACATAACAACAGGGTAGGAAATCATCACAACTTTCTCACTAACTGGTTTTGGATAAGAAATTGTGGAGATGAAAAAAATCATATCTTTCTCAAAAGTTGGCTGAATTAAACTTTTGAATCTACCATTTGCAGTAGGAATGTGAAAAGAGCAGTTATAATATTAAGAGATTTTGTAGAATCACTTGATATTTAAGAAAGGTTATGGGATGAAATTATCATAATATTAATTCATTGGGACCCTATGGTGTAATCCAATGAGAGAATGAGGATGGTGAAAGTGTAAAGCCAAAGGGATCACTAATCTTTATTTTAATTTTGTCCTACATTGTCCTTTATGTTAATTTTGTATCTTCACTCTGAAAAAGAGACAAATTGAATTTCTTGGAGGAAAGCAGAATCCATTTTTTTAAGAGAAAAATATTTTTGTGCCTTATGGTAAATTCATACTACCTTCTGATACCATGTTTACAATCAATATGAAAATGTTCCATGAATGAAATGGCGATGCTTTTGAAGAAGATATTGCTAAATATCTTTTCAGGTTACTTTTATTCCTTTGGAACTTCTATTATGTCAGTTTAAATTTGAATTAGCAGTTTCTCATCCACTTCACTCATTGTGGTGGGTTGACCTCAGCTAGCTGCTGGACACCCACCCAGCCTCTCTCTGACTCACCATGACAGGAGGAGAAAATAAGATAAAAAAAGCTAGCTTGTTGGTCAAGATAAAGACAGAGAAATCACTTACTAATTACTGTAATGAACAAAACAGACTCAATTTGGGGAACATTTATTTATTATAAATTAAAAATAGAGTAGCATGGTGAGAAACAAGGACAAAAACTAAAATACCTTCCCCTACCATTCCTTTATTCCCAACTCCCACCCTGACCAGATCAGGGAGGTGAGAAAGAGATGAGACTGGAAGGCTGTGGCACACTGCCTGACCCATGATTTTGTTTATGGCGAGAAGCTATGGTGTAGTTGTGTGCTCCATTTCATAATGTCATTAGTGAAGTAGGCTTTTTGAGTTAACCAGTTTCAGGAAATGTAATTAATTCAGAGTTCGCATTCATTCGTGTATTCAAGTTGCAAAGGCTTTTGCAATATTTTTAGATTTTTTTTCTGGTTTCCAATGTATAACTACTTAGTATTCTTTTGAGGTATTGTCTTGATAGTGAATAACTGATAATGACTGATAATGATCTTTTCATATGTGCTATTGTTCTTAAGCTTCTGTTGCATCATACGCTCTTGTGTATGCATGCAAGTTCACTGCAATGTTTCATGCTGTGAACCTCCTCAGTTAAACAGCATTAGAGGCACCACTGGATTGACTAGAGCAATAGCATTCTTCTTTTTTTTCTGCTGAGGAAACAAATTTACATGATTCATAAATACTGTGGTTCATACCAAATGATAACTCTATGCTAAAAATAACCCTAGAATCTAAGGAGATGATAACGGAGTGACCTGAATTGCCTTAATACCATTCCACACCTAGTCTTGAGATATATTTGAGAAAGACTAGAGTTAGTGATTATGAAATTATGAGAAAGAATATCTTTTAATTTCCTGGTTAGTACAGGCTGAAAAAATCTGACAAGTGATTCTAACATAAGTTTCATGACCCCGGTAGGAAAAATGGGTACTGCATTACACAGATATTAAATCTGGATTCAGTAAATGAATATTATGAGAATCCAGCATATCCCTAGCAAAGCTGTTTCATTAGTTAACAGCACTGATGCGGAAACCCCAAACCTCATTTTCTCATTAGCAATGTCTTTTCCTTTTTGCCTTTTTTTTTTTGCCATTTAACTTCACTTTTCATCTAGTTTTTAAATCTTTCTTGTTTCATCAGAATATTAAAAAGTAACAATTTATCTTTGTTGCCTGTGGTATTGACCTCAACTGGCAGTTGAGCCCCCATCCAGTCAGTTGCTCATTCCCTCCCTCATCCCCTTTCAGTTGAAATAAAGTTGAGACAAAGACAGTTTAATAACTGAAGGTAAAGAAAGATAAAAGAAAAAAAAAAAAAAAAAAGGAAGAGAGAGATTGAAAAAACCCAAATCTTGCAAAAGCAACCAAAGCAATCATTCACCACCTTTCAGCAGCAAACCAATGTTCAGTTAGTCCCTGAGGAACAGCTACTTTAGGAAAACTTCCCCCCCGTCGCCCTAAACTTGACACTGCTTTATTGTTTATCATGGTGTAGTATGGCATGGAATTTCCCTTTTGTTAGTTTGGGTCAGCTGTGCTCCCTGCATCCTCTCCTAATGTCTTGCACACCCCCAGCCTAATCGCTGTGGAGGCACAACAAAAAACAGGTCACAAATCTAAAGCACATTCCATATCGCCTCCCATGAAGAAAATTATCTCTATCCCAGCCAGATAACACGCGCAGCTCTCAAAATCTCTTTTTGCTAAACTAATTGAACTGACCATGTGGGAGGTTGTGATAGATGGTAGATTGTGGCTGCTGAGGAAGTGTAGGAGTCCTGTAGTCCATTTTCCTGCTCCCATCCAGGAAATTGCATTTTTACTGAGTAACCCCACTGGATCAACCCTGTAAACCACCCTTTGACACTCTCTACAATCTCACTAAGGAGAATGATTTGACTTGTCCCTTCAGGTTTCCTTGCAGCATGCTACACAAACTATTTTACTGAGTATGAAGATGCCCCTGTGAGACTCATTAATCAAAATAAGAAAATGAAAGACATTTTAAAATTTAAACTAATGAGACAGTTATTTTACCAGTACTTATGAACAGAAAAATAGCTATTGCAGAACTTTCTTATTAGCATTAAATGTTTTCAGTGTATTATTTTTTCTTCAACATCTAGTCTGACTGTTCTCAAATTTATTATAGTTCTTTTCTGCCTAAACTGTTCCAGAGTTGAGATGGTCCTCTGATGAGCAATTTGAGAGTCTGCCAAATAAAGACTTGACTTAGTCAATGTTATCTTTCAGAGAATTATTTACCATATCATGACTTTAAGAAGATTAAGAAATTCAATATAGCTGATTTACATTTCCATGTTGAGGGGTTGTTCGATTTTTTTTGAGAATGGTATTTGAGAAAGAAGGAACAGATAAGAGAGGAGAGAGAAAATGGAGACTTATCAGACTGACATTCACACAGAAACTGGAGAGTCTACAAAACTTACTAATCATGCCCACATGTCATTGCAGAAATTGGTTTATGCAATTAAATTAAAAATAAGTGAAAAAAGTCAAATTCCTGTATATTAAAAATGTATTTGAGAAAGAAGAAAACTGATACTTTACTGTTTATGTTTTGAGGTTCTTTTTAAGAGCAAGCTAAAACAAAAAAAAAACCTGAACATACTTCACACTCACAAAGAAGGCTGCTGGTAAATAAAAGAGGTTAATACACAAAAAGAGAAAAAAAGGAACTTTTTAGTAGTAGTTTTGAAATGTTTTGGTCATTAATTTGGAAAAGTTTTCACCTAGTTAGATATTCCTGAATTTGTGTTTGCATGGATAGCTTAAAATAGTGCTTTTCCTGAGTGCTAACAAAAGCTTACAAACAGTTCTGTGCTGAAAGTAGACTATATTCTCTATGCAGTCATTAAAAAAGAAAGACATTTCAGAGGTTGACTAGTACCTAATATGCCAGTACCTTTGAGGGATCACAAAGGTCTTATGATTGAGGGATCACTCCAAGGTGCAGAAATGGGGTTAGCTGTAATCTCTACTACAGGCTTCTAATACAATCTTGAATGAGTCGTTTAAGGTACGTTTAAGGTACGTTTAAGGCACTAACCAGTGCCAAGTCATAACTGAGCTAACTTGAAAAATCAAAATTGACATAGCTGTTAGGGACACACTGCTAATTAGCTCTAACACAGTGTTGCATCATATAGCTATGTTAGTTAACGCCTCTGCAGAGAAATACACTGCTTTATGTGAATGCATGCAGCAATGAGTTTACCATGACTAAGGCCCTTCTCCATATGCATACTCCTGCACCACTTTTACAGTAGCAGTCACACCACTTTTTCCTCATTTATCCCATGCCCCTCATTTACATTTAAATAGCATCAGCTAATTTGTAGCTTTTAACTAACCTGTCATAGAGCAATGTACTGCAAGATGTAGACAGAATTAACTGTTCTGTTCCTTAACTCTAACAGCAGGAACACACAGACTCTTTTATTCTCTCTTTGTGTCTTTTGTATCCTCATCGTAAATTGTTTGAGGTGTAATTTCTACAAATTGGATCTTATTATATGGATATTTCTGGATCTAGTCTACAGTGTAGCTGGTCTGCTGTATGTGACAATGTAGCAAGACTAGAAAAGACATGAAGGCAGAAGTGGATATAAAGTTCAGAAAAAAAGTGGTAGGAGTTTACTAGGTATAAAATAGTACTGATATATTTTTGCATGAAAAATTTGTTGTTTGATATGTACCCAAATAAGGAATTTAATAAATCAGTTTGGTTTTTTTCCAGCACTTTTTCATATTTTTTACAAGTTAATTACTTCATCTCAATATTAGAAGGTATAATGTCACAAATTTACATACTGTCTAAGATTAGAACATAATTAGTTTTTGTTCATCGCATATGCTCCAAGAACTATGACAAACTATAAACTGTATAGTTTCATCTGCAAATTGTCACCAAAAAATCTCCAATGGGCTGGCAAAGGTTCAGAATTCGAGTCACAGTCACTGAAATAAAATATATGCAGTGTTAATAGGATAGAGCAGAACTAGCAGCCACACAGTAGTGTGTAAACAGCCTTGTCAGAGGCATCAACATTCCTTGACTTGTTTGTGTTATTTCAATGACTAAGCAGTAGACACATTTGAGAATGTGATTTTTGAGTGTCTGAACTAGTGGAACACCATCCCCGGTCAAGCCAAAAACAAGTCTCCTTTCCACAGATAACTTTTTCAGATTTGACACTAGGGGTACCTAATGGAAAAGAAAATAAAGAATACCATTTCACAACAGTGAGAAGACTATATCTTCCTGACCAAAAGTTTTATCTTTTTTCTTTTTCTTTTTTTTTCTTTTTCTTTTTTTTTTCCTTCTTTTTCTCTTTCCTTTTTCTTTTTCTTTATCTTTTTCTTTTCCTTTTTTCTTTCATTTTTCTTTTTTTTTCTTTTCTTTTTATTTTTTCTTTCCTTTTTCCTTTTCTTTTCTTTTTTCTTTTTCTTTTTTCTTTCCTTTTTCCTTTTCTTTTTCCTTTTCTTTTTCTATTTCTTTTTGTAGATTTCTGTGACTATGTGGCATGGCTTCCTCATACAGCAAGAGAAATCTTGTATGGGAATTAATTCTCCTTTCTTCGGTAAAATTACATTTTCTCTTCATTTTCCCCTCGGAGAAAATATCAGAAATCTTACATTATTCGTTGTGAGCAAGCGTATTACTGGGATGGATATTTCTTAAATAACAACTTAACCTTTGTAAGAAAGTCTGTTTTTTTCTGGTAGCTCAGGTATTTCCTTGAACTATACCCCAAAACTGCATCTCTAACAATATTACGTAAATTAATTCTGCTGTAACTACACAGTACAGTTAATTGTAACTTAATTTCACAAGTTTTGCCTTTTATTGTAAGAAGAAAATACGGGAAGAATAATGTCTTTGGCAGATCTACAACAACTAAGCATAATGCTGATACCAGGGACAACTATAGGAACATTTCATTTGAGAAAGAATACATATCCAGTATCTTCCAATATCTTCCAATATCTGAAGGAGGCCTATAAGGGTGCTGGAGAGGGACATTTCATTAGGAACTGTAGTGATAGGAGAAGGGATAATGGGTTTAAACTTAAAGAGAAGAAGTTCAGGATAGATATAAGGAAGTTCTTTACTGTGAAGATGGTGAGACACTGAAACAGGTTGCTCAGAGAAGTTCTTGATGGTCCACCCCTGGCAGTGTTCAAGGCCGGGTTGGACAGAGCCTTGGACAACATGGTTTAGGGTGAGGTGTCCCTGCCAATGGCAGGGGGGTCAGAAGTAGATAATTTTAAGGTCCTTTCCAACCCAAACTATTCTATGATTCTATACGTGAACACGTTTATATATCTGTACTGAAATGCTATGCCAATATTTTAACATATATTTAGATTTCCAGGCACACAAATGTGTGTGTATATATATTTATAAAATATATACTTTAATTAGCTACAATCAAACTAGTCTAAATTTAAGTTCTTCACAACCTAACTGATATTTCAGTGTATTTTAAATTCCTTGATTATAATAATAATAATTAATGGTGGGACTGTCAACTTCTTAGTAATTGAGAACATCCATGCCAATTATCTGATTATTATATTACTATATTACTTTATTAAGTTATTGGCAATTACTCCAATTATATTATTGAGCAGAGCTGATGGTGCTCAGAAGAGTTTCAAATCATTTATTTTAACATAGCAACATTTATCGTTAGCACCTTAATAGGAAGTTTTGTCAAGATTAAGACATACAGCTTTATATATAATGCCTGAAGAAAATAATTTAATATTTAAGCATGCTTTCTCAGGATTATGAATGTATGATGTTGTCAGAAATGGGAGAGTAAAGTATTGCTGGATGGTTTTTTATTTATTTTGAACAGTTTCCAATGTTTGTGACTCCTAGTCACTAGTTACTGGTGAAATTTAGTTTTTGAGAGCTCGGTTGGGCACACTCTTTGCACCCACACTTCGAATTTAGTGAAAGCAGGTGCTTTTTGTCAGCTCTTGTGAGCTTTGGGCTTTTGCATGAGCTCACTATTTTCCTCTGAATTCGGTGTTACCTCTTATAGTTTTCTTCATGTTTCCAATGCATTTGGCCACTGTAACTGAAGCAGGGAAGAGAGACTGATGTGCATTCATTCTTTTGAACCAACCAAAGATTAATTCAGGCTGGCGTGCAGTGAACATATAGCTACTACAATGAACGGGAAAATAGAGAACTTACTTTTTCTGAAGGACACTAAAAGAAATTGATTTTCTAGCTTAGGAAAAGAAGATCAAGAGGGGGGTACAGTTCAATTCCTTAGGAATTATCCAGGGAGAAAACCAAAAATAACAAAAAATAACCTTAACAGATAAATACATTTAAACTGGTCAGGATGAAATTTAAGATGAAATCTGGGAGATGTTTCATCACTAATGTGAAACATTAGGACAGTATTCTAACAAGAACAAAAGGAAGGAAAAGACTCTAGGAGCAGGCTTGGTCTGTAAAGATGATATGTTAATATTTGCTGCCATTGCAAAGAAAAGAGCTTGGTATGTCTACTGCTTCTAAATTTAATTTCCTTCAGTTATACTGATGCAATGCTTTCAATTTCAGTGGATTTGTTTCTTATTTATGGCAGCAAAAGGTAAATTCATGTGCAATAGTCTTCTAGTGCTTGTACAGGCACAAGGAAAAATGCTGATGCAGGGCATTTTTTGTCTTCTAATTTGTCTACCCCTCTATCAGGTTTCCTTCCCAGACAGTTTTAGAAATAATAGATTTCTATGTCTTGACCTTAATAATTACATAGAATATTTGGACTGGAAATTTTTAAACACTGCCATAATTGCTGGAGAGTGAATGGGAATTTTACATTTCCCATATGCTCACTTATAAATTAAACAAAATTCTAGAAGTTATGAAAAAATATAGTCATGACAAAAAGATTTTTAATATTTTATAAAATATAATTATTTTATTTTATAAAAGAGCTGCATGGCTCAACTTTTTACCTCTAACAATGCCACCTACTGATCTGGAGTCAGGTATTGTACTTCTGCAGTGTAAGAGTTATCTAAAGCTAAGTATAATAATAACTGCTCAAACTAGTGTGTTGGTAGCTGTTTCTTTGTCTTTTGCCAATGACGTTCCTAACTAAAGAAGTTTTTGAAACACTAAAATGTAAATGTGAATTGACAAGAACACGAGAACATTTTGGAGACAGAAAAGCCACAAGCTTGTTTTCCCATATTTAATTGAAATGAAATACAGGTAAACAAGAAGAGATACATCAAAAATAAAACTGCAAAAAAGCACATGTTGTAAAGACTGAGTACTATCAAATACAGCTAGAAGCAGAAACAACAGATAAAAAAAGGGGAAAGATGGGAGACTGGGAAGACCTGGAAACCTTCTATCTTTAAAATCTTCAGGCAGTCCAAGTTTTTCAGACCTTGAGGTAAAGGAAAATTTGCACAGCACCTTTTATTTTCCTTCAGTTGCAATCACGTTTGCATTCAGCCAAAAATAGTAGATGTGTGCGGCCTCTAACCTGCACTGTGTGCCTCTGGTGTACAACCTCCAGTGACTATCCTGAGTAAACGTGTACATAGAGATAAAATGTGGGCTCTTACCTGACATGACTGCAGTGCTGTTTGGTTCCTAAAACAGAAAGATTAAAAAAAAAATAAAAAGGAAGGGAAATCTTCCATTTGCTGAGTTCCACTGACGTGGAATGTCAGAGAGGAATAAATTATATTGTAACTCAGTACCGTAAACTGTTTAAACCTGGGAATATTACATGAACCAGGCTCTGTTGGCCTGGCTTAATTTACCACTTAATAAGCTTTATCTGAATTCCGACTATTATGGGAGCATAAATGACTACTTTTTAAACTATGCAAATTAGATAAGATAAATTTATTATACCCACATTTATCCACAGACCTATAGACTGACTAAGCATGTCATTTATTTGATTTAGCTAAACACTGAATTAGTTCTCAGTCAATTAAAAAAAAAAGATTAATAATTATTTTCTAAATTTCTATTTAACTTTTCCTTAAGCTACAAATTTTCTTTATGAGCTTACTTAAAACTGCACAAAAAACCCTAGTACCTCCTCTTTAAAGTAATTTTATGCTGCCCTCCACTCTTAGTGTTTGGCCGCCTTCTAAAATGATTCACTCCTGGCAAGATTTCTCTGTGAAGGATAGTTCAAGACCTGTATTTGGGAATGGTAGTTCTCTGGCAATCAGCACAGATTGTTCACTGCTTCTTTGCTCCTACATACAGGTTTTGCATTCTCTGAGGCTTCCAAGATATAATGTGTCATGTTTGGAGGGTTAAGCAGTGAGGTCCCAATATTCTACAATACTGAAAAACAGGCTGGAGCACTAAATGAAGCAGCTGCAATTCTCAAAGAGCTATTTATTTTCCACTGACCAGGTGATTTGCCACTACAGCTTGTTGTATGGTTTCCTTTAGCTAGTACATGTGAGTTATATTCACCGCTGTGTGAAATTTCAGAACAGTATTTATTTTATCCAAACTGTTAATCCGTCTTTCTACTAACAATCAAAACGGATGCTGGATACCCCGATATAATGCAATATGAAGATCTGGTAGAAATGCAGACTTCATGACACATACATTTAACAACAAAGTGATAATCTTTTCCTTTTTAAAATATAATTTTAAAACTAACTTTTTTTTTAAAGTATTTGGACATGTATCAAACAGGAGGTTTATAAATAAAAACTTCTAAACCCAACAGAATTTAAGGAAACATTTGGGGTACATTTCAGGCTTACATACATTAAAGTTTTCCTGTGTCGTTCCATGAGAGATATTTCAGCTACTGGGAAAGATATCATAGCAACAATCAATTTTTTAATTAAGAAAATCAAAATACAAATGCCTTTGCTTTCTATTGACCTAGGACACGCTGGTTGTGAAAGGATGACAACATCACTGTTCCAAAGTATTCCTTGGAAGAATTTACATTCTTCCTTATGAACATGAATTATACTTTCTTGGGTTTCCTGTTCCATATTTTTACAATGAAACAATTTAAGCATATAAAAAGTATTTTTTTCTTGAGGACTATAAAGGGAAAGAAAAACATAAATCTCACCTGGTCTTGTCCCAAAATACCTAAGTCACGTGGCAGTTACTACGCATGAAGGAAGAGAAAGAAAACCTTAGAAAAAGTCTTAAGAGGAAGATGCATGAAGTAAATCAGAGCTGTTGATAATGCATATGGTATTATATGATACTTGGTTCCACTGATCGTAGAACATGCACACAGCAACCACCTCAAATCAGAAAATTCCAGACTTAGAGAACACACAGTAGGAAAGTACCTATGTTCGACATACAAACTAAATTGCAAGCAATAACATTCATATTTTTTCCATGACGATGTACTTCTGATTTTGAAACAGATTTTTACTCTGGTCCCATCGATATTTAATCATATATAACATGTCCTTATAATCTGTGTGTGCAACTCTTTAAGGTAAAGGAAACTGAACTTCCTTTTTGATGAAGCAGATGTCCATCAAGCTGTTTTATCTAAAAAAACACCTTTTTTACAAGCGTATGTCAAATTTTGGCACTACTTATAAGAAAATAAGAGGCAATATATGGCTCATAGGATCCATGAACAAAATCAAAATATTATATTCCAATATTATTAGAATTTTTTACTGCAATTTCTTTTCAATTCTGTTGATTTATACCATACTAAATTCAACATAATAAACACATTTGAGATTATTTCAAACAAGATTAGAATACACTGTGATCTCTTCTGAAATATTTAAAGGTTTTTTGCCATGCTGCTAATGTAGACAAAAGGCAAAGTAGAAAATACTTTTTTTTTACAATGAAATTAAAAGGAAAATTTATTTCAGGTGGTTATTAATTTCTTCTATTAATCTCCACTTTCCTTGACTTGGTATAACTCTCAGCTACGAACCCTTTTTTGGATTTAAAAGCCTAAATCAGACAACCAGATAACCCTATAAGACAAAATTTACTACTATCTCCTATATTTGGCACATAACTTACTTTTCTTTTGCACTTTATGTTTTATTTATTCCCACCCATTTTTATGCACATGTTGCTTTTCCACTGTTTCGTAACCTCTCTTCACCCTTCCTGCTCCAGAGATTGATTGTTCAAACATGTTAATCAAACCCCAATTATCCGAGTTCAACTGGGATATTAGTATTGGTATTTAGTCTTGAGAATTGTATGAGCTCCCAGATCATGGCCATGAGCTAATAGTACCCTTTTTGCTACTGGAAGCATCCCAATTTGGATAGCTTTGTGACAGACAGCAGTGAGAAACTTAAGTATCTGAGAGATCTTTAAAGCCCATGAGGTTAGGCTGCAACCAAATGGCAATTCTGAAAATGTTGATGTCTCATAGATGCTGAACAATGAAGCTCTAGGATTTCAGTTCCAGGAATGGAATCTTGAGAACACTAACGTAATTCCTTACAACTTAAAAGCAGCAGAAAGAACAATTTTAAGAGGAAAACCAGCACATTATACAAAGTAGTAGTGGGGTTTGTTTCCATATCTTTTTTTTTTTTTTTTAAGCAAATAAGTAGTGAAGTGTAGGTCATGTTATCTGTCTGATTTCATACAAAATTAATAAGAATCTCTAGAGATTTCTATTAATTCCGGTGCTTCTCTGCTTTTCATCATGATAATTAATTCAATAGAGAACTGTACAGACCTTATATATACAATATATGTGAACAGTTTGGCTATTCAAGACTCAAAAAACAATTCTATCTAGCTTAAAGCTGGGAATACCCATGACAGAAAGAAATACCAATTGTCTCATCAAAATTCAATTTATTAGCTTGCAAAACTGTACAAACCACAGAAGGCTAACAAATAGGCAAGAGCAGTCACAGGTTATCGTGACCTTTGCTCCTTAGCCTTTAAGATCCAAAACTGGTATCACATTTGGGGATTCATTGCTAATAATGTCTCTTCCAGTGAAGTGAGGTAGCTCTCCAGACTCCTTCAGAATACTTAATATGAAGCAGGGATGACAGGATTGAGCTGCCCTTTGTAATTTATTCCTGAAAGTAAATAAGACACGGTAGTTGGAGATATGCAGAACATTCGCAGACAAATAATGATCTGTCAGCCTGCTGAAGTCTGTGGAGGGAACAGGGTCATCATTGATTGTTCTCTTGAATGTATACACTGTGCCCTATAAAGATTTGACCAGAGATAGGAAGGAGAATGGATATACTGTCAGTCCCTTTGCACAGTCTTGAGAAGTGTATGCTCCTTGAGTAGTCCCTGCTGAGGGAACTGCTTGAAAGTGAGTGTCTCAGGCATCGTCTAGAATTAATAAATCAAAGGCTCTGAAAATGCTGTCACTGGCCTTAGGTAATGTAACACAAGACCTTTTTTCCCTGCAGCAAGAAGCAACCTATCTACCAAATAAAGTAAGAAGGTTGTGTGTTGGTCTCTTACCTACTCATCATGCGCCTTACTTTTGTATCTGATCTTTGAATTTGAATAGTGTTTTTTGCTTTTTCTACTGTGTTTCCTGAGAGAATTTTTTCTTACCTTTTCATTGTTATAGACAAAGTATATAAACAAATGTTATATACATATATTCGTAAGTATATTTTTGTTTAAAAAAAACACAAATAACATCCTGTATTTGCAGTAGGTCAAAAACGGTTTGTTCTTTTTGTTATAAAATGTAGATTCCTGAAGTTACATTAGATGTTCACAGCAGTTATAAGTATATTTAAAATAAAACACCAACATGCATAGTATTGAATTCTTGATCATTTGTAAAATACATCAACAGTTTCTACAATATGTTGACTTCGGACTGACTTTGTAGCAGGCCTTGCTACTCTACTCGTAGAATCACACAAGGAAAAAAAACAAAACCTCAAAAATACATGTCTACACCTTTATATAAAAGATTTTGAAATAAAATCAAGATATTCTCAGTAATATCTATTTTTTTTTTTTTTTATTAACCTCACAGTTTTATAGAGACCAAACTATAACCAGTGATACATGTAAAACGTAGGAATCAATTCTTGTCAGACCTCTAACCTGGATGACTTTATTTAAGTAAGAATTCATGATTTTGGGAAATTCAACCTCATATTTTGATGGCTGTACAATGAATTTCATGAAGACAGTGTTATGTTGGTTCCCTGCAAGAAGTTGGTGTATATCACATAACTTGTATTGGGGTATTTCTGCATGGTGCATTTGTTATAATTTCAAAGAACAAAAAAAAGTCTTTCATTCAAATTAGTTTTAGTAGATGGTATCTTGAGCCTTCCCATTACGCCTAGTTCACCTGAAAGAAAACTTGCAGAGTATAAAGATAAACAGAATTAAGAAATAAAAGTAATTTGTACAGGAAAAATGTTTCTGTATCTGTGTGGACTAAACTAAGGGAATCTCTGTAGGAGCTTTACGCACACTGATGTGGTGAATACAAAATTCTGGAGAGTGCAGTGGGCTTGAAATGCCTGCATACAAGTCAGATTCAGTCTGGAAGAAATATAGCTTAATTGACGCAACCCAGCAACTAAAATAATAAATCTTTCCTCTCCAGACTGCAGTGGTTGTGCAGCTATACTGGTTTTTCTCTCTGCAAGCCTTCAAAACTCTGCACTGTACTCCAGTGCACAGTTTAAATTTACCTGGTTTGACAACAGGGTAACTAACTGTAGATATTATTACTTTCAGTACACTTCAAAGACAGAAGTTATGTGGATACTGTGCATTGTGTCAGGGGCATTTGCTGAATAGGTTAAAATTAGGCAACAGTACTTTTCAGATTTGACTGTGTTTATTTTTGTTAAACCTGCATTTTAATGAACGGAACTTTTGTGGCACACTGCAAGACATTATCTAGAAACTGTAACTCCGTATTAATGAAGGACAAGTATTTTTCATTTCCAGTTAATTTCTTTAGGGATTTCTAGTTTATTTGTTCTTTATTAAATTAAGACATTTTTTCTTGTAGGAGATGATAGTTGTTTACATAGTTAATATTATTAGCTAGGTTAAAGCTGAGATACGGACATAGCTAAGTTCTGGATGCAATATGACTCCTAAATACTTTTCCCTATATTTGAACATATAGGTATAAAAGAATATGTTATGCTTATGATAGAAATAAGCCTAGCAAAGAAGGCTTTAAACAAAACATTTAGGCTGTATTAGACAAAGTATTGCTGTCAGGTTGAGGAAGGTGATCTTTTCCCTGTGCTCAGCACTCCTGGGGCCATACTTGGAATACTGTGTCCAGTTCTAGTCTCTTCAGTATAAGAGAAACATGGACATACTGGAGAGAGTCCAGATAAGAGCCATGAAGATGATTAAGGATCTGGAGTGTCTTTCCTATGAAGAAAGGCTGACAGAGCTGGGACTGTTGAGTCTGGATGAGGGAAGGATAAAGGGGAATCTTATTAATGTATAGAAATAACTGAAGGGAGGATGCAAAAAGGATGGAGACAGGCTCCTATCAGTGCCTAGTGACAGGACAAGAGGTAGCACACACAAACTGAAACACAGGAACTTCTGTCTGAACATGAAGAAACACTTTTTAACTGTGAAGGTGACTGAGCACTGGCACAAGTCACAGAGAGGTTGTAGAATCTCCCACGTTGGAGATACTCAGAAGCTGCCTGGACATGGTCCTGGGCAACTGCGTCTAGGTGGCCCTGCTTCAGCTGATGACCTCTAGAGATCACTTCCCACCTCAACCTTCTTGTCATTCTGTGGAATCGCTGGTTCTATTTCTGTTAATTACTGGTATGGTGCAAAGAGGAAACAATCATTGTTGCTTGCTATTTGTGTGTTTAAATACACACATTTTGTGTTTAGCTACAACGGGGCTTATGCCAGGTGCTACTTTTGGTCATACACAGCTTATGCAGAGACAGTTGCTGAAAGGCCTTAGGTCTGCTTTGCCAGGGGGTGCTCTGGATGGCTCTCCAATGAATGAATTTTGACCACGACACTGAATGCATTGCTGGTGCTCCTGAGTGTGCACTGAAGGATTCCCAAATATAGACAAAAGGCAAATTCACACCAAAAAAGACCCGTTCCACTTATTTGTTAATGTAGAGCACCCATAGAGCTAAATCTTTATCCCAAAATACTGGCAGTGGCTAGAGTAAATTATGAATATGAGTGAGAATCATCTATTTCTTTCTTCATTTGTACTTCCTGAAATTCAAAACATGTTTGTCACCATTTCCAACTTATTTTAATTTTATTTATTCTGATGACCTAGCAGGTCAACATCATTAGGATAATACTAGTGTAGCAAAAGTTGCTCTTTGCTGCATGACACCCTCTGCTGCTCTATAGTTTTATTACAGACATGAGCATGTTACAAGTTAGCATAAGTTTTGTGTATTACAATATTAATCTAGACTTTTTTTTTTTTTTTTTTTTTTATGAGCTTAACCCAGCTGGACTCCCTGTTTTCGGTGGAGCCAGACCTTTCTAGCTAGGCTCAGGTCCTATTCACTCAGTCCCTATGTTGGTCCCCTCCCTACAACCAGTTCCTCCACTCCTATGAATCACACATTCCTAAGCTTTGCATTTGAACTTTTAGATGTTTCATGTTTTCAGTTATTCTGGACCTAGTTGCTACCTTTTCAGAGGCACAGAGTATCTCAGACCCACCTCAAATGGTATCCCTCTGCAACCCTTGCTTCACTTCCACAGTTTGTGAAAAGAGGAAACAGCTCACTCTCTGCGATTCCCTAGAATTCATGAGGAAATTCAGCTTGTGTGACATGAAGAGAAAGCAGTTTAGTCACAGTCAGGGAGCCCATTTTCTCCCACAAACACCAACATTTAGGCTTGTGATTACCTAGACAGTCTGAATACTTTGTTCAGGGCCATGTTAAAAACTTTCCCAAAAGAATGAAGAATGACCGGAAGACACTGAGGTAACTGTGTGGAGACAAGTTGTGGTCCAGTAAATGACACCACAGACTGAATGTGCAGCATCTATCACTGCTGACCTTCAGAAGCACTGTATATCCAAAGGCTTGTGTCAAATGACATATTTTGGATACTTAATTTTGTTTTATTCTGAAAACAACAAAATTCAATGGAATCCAAATTAAAAGAATTATTATGGTAGAGATCTAAATAAGATTTTCAGCTCAAAGAAGTAACTCCAGGCAGATGAAGGCACTCTGAAATCATAGGTCTGACAAGTGTGATGTCATCTGTGCTGGTCTGTGTGCTCCCTACATACTCTGAGCACATCCATTCATTTATCACACGAAAGTATATGACTTCGAAGGTACATGGAGAGAGAAGTTCAAATGCCTAATATAAATAACTATTGGAAAATTCCAAAGGGCTTATATACCTTCCAGTTTCCCTTGTCCTGTTGCATTCTCCACCCCCATCTGTAGAAAGAAGCCTGTTTTGGAAGAAGATTGCAGGAAAATGCGTACCTTGAATTCTTGATAAGGGCCAGCTTTGATTTACACAGTACACAGGGAAAACAAAAGGGCTTTTTCATTCCTCCTTAAGGTGCCTAATATTTTCAAATGGTAGGATTTTGGGACATTAAAAGCTATTTCTGCAATTCAGTCCCTTCTTGCACATTGATTTGATTTGTAAGTCTACAAGCGCACACAGCAAGACTTTATCTAGCTTATTCAAGGTTATAATTTAAAATTCCACTTTCTCAGAAAAATAGTGGTGCTGTGCAAAGCCAGTAGGGATCTGATCTCAAACAGTATTAGCCCAAGGTTTGGGGAAGAAACCACTGACCTCTAAGAAAGCCACTTATTTTCTTTTTTCCCAAATTCCTCTATTTTAGAAACCTTTTCCCTAGACCTATAGTATTGAATCTATGCGCTCTTAACTTCCAAACCAATTCAAATAAACATATGGTTTTTTGAGAACCAGGCAACCTTCACAATGAAAGTACTGAGCTCTCACTGTGGGAGACTGGTATGCCCAAAGACAGAGAGACACAGACAACGCAAATATAGCAAGACTGAGGTGGCTGAAGTGGCTGAAGGACGAGCAGTGCTAGGTAAATATCGTGATGGTTTACATGCAAATGTACTGAAACGACCTAAACTTGCAGAGAAGACCTTTCAAGACTCCACTAGGTGGAGCTAAAAAACTAGCCCTTATGTCACTTAGGTGCGAGGCGCTGTCTGATGATGCTCATTACAGATGTACACGAGTTTTTTCCCTCCGAAGCCATCTCAAGAGGAGTAAGACAGCTTCTTGGCTAACCCAACTCTGCTACCTGAGCACAAGGAACATGCAGCCTCGGTTTTTTTGTTGGGTTTTTTTTTTTTCAGAAATTTAGTTTCTGGTCAGAAAGTTTAACACCTTGGTTTGGTTTGGTTTGATTTGATTTGATTTTGGAGGTTTTTTTTGTCTTTGTGGAGTAGAAAAACCTATCTCATTTACTTATATAAATGACACAGAACCAGGTTCTACTCAAAATGGAAAATGATTTCTAGAAAAATAATCTCAGGAAAACTAAGAATCATTAAGCTGAGGGCCATTTTGTTTGTCTACAGTTAATGTTGTATTCTCTGTTACGAATATTTTAATAGCTGTAAGCTTACTTGCTCAGACTGGGGGCTCTTTATACAAGCTTTGTATAAATACACAAAGAACCTGGTCATTGGGTAGAATGCATTTACTTTGGAAAAAAATCTTTCTTCTTTTTTTTTTTAATTTTTTTTCCAGGTTATGAAGCATCAGAAAAGTCTAAGAGAGTGGTACATTTAAGGGACACAGAATGGTTTTAAGTAAGAACTATTCTTGGCATGGAACACATCACATCTGAGAATCCACTGGTGTTGTAGTATGATGTACTGATTGTGCTGCTACTTCAGAAAACAATGCATGAAGTCTGGCTAAATTGTTTTTGAAATATCATCTTGGAGACAGTTTTCCTCTCTTAAGACCCCAAGTGACAAAAGCAATTGAAGACAAAATAACACAATCAAAGAGTTGTAATGTGAAGGCAAATAGGCAGGAGAATTGATAGTTTTCTTTCCAAAACAGCAGGAGATGATAAAAGATTACAGGAAAGGACAAAAAAGAAGTAAAACAGAGGTGTAATAAAAAGTATTGAATCCAGTTACAAAACTTGTAATTGCAAATCATAGCCCAGTGGGACAAAAAATTAAAGACCAATTTTCCAGAAACCAAAAGATGAAACTGTTTCTTCTTTCATAAATGTTTTGTGATTTTGCAGTATTCTTTTACATAAGTAACACATGGAGAAAAAAAAAAATTTTTTTTTTAAATAAAGTTCAGAACTCATTCAGGACCATAGTTTCTGCTGGAAATTGCTATGATATATGTTATCAAACTGGTTAAGAATGTTGGAAATTCAAGTATTTTTAATACTCAAGCTTGTGGATAATTTCTTACTTATGGTTACTTTTTCCTTGTGTCTTGGGTTTTTTTCATTCCTTTTAAACACTTCTTTTTGTTTACCAGTCTTCTTTTGAAGGTTTTCTTTTCATTATTTTTTCTTTTCTTTATGGAATTTATTTGAATGTATTTAACAAAAAGAAAGAATATTTACTTCGGGAGTTCTTTTAAATATTTTGTTCTTTCATGGTAAAATTTTTAAAGTATAATGCCAATTTTGACATTCTGTGTGCTAATTTCTTACCGAAACATTGAAATGTGTGACTAGTAGAAAAATGAGTGGAGGCTAGTCCCTTTAGAAAGAACACAGATTTTATATTCAGTGCGTGGCACAGAATTTTGAAATATTAAATGTAGCTAGACATTAACTATTACTTAAAAAGAATGGGCCATTAGCTTAATAGCCAGACTGGGTCAACATACTTTCCAATTCTTATTTCTGAAACATCTTCATTAAAAGTGTGAAATTTTATCATAAAAATCAGTATTTTTTCCAAATATATTCCTGTTTCATCTACAAGTTTCATTCTTGCTATTATATTAATGAATTAGAGATCTGATCTGTTTTCTTTGGAATCAGTGGAAAACTGATTTTAATGGGAAATAAAAAAAAAACTCTCAGACTTTTCCAGTGCTTGGCTGAAAACTTTGTTAATTGAGTGAACACCTGTAGTGATAACAAAAAATAAATCAGAAGAAAATTCATAGGTCATCCTAAATGAATATGGAAAAAAAGTAAAACACTTTTGTATTGCAGATTAACAGCTGCTTTTACTCATTTATCTCAAGGCAGAAAGGAAGAATATACTTGCATTAGCAGGTGTTCTGAATGATTCTGATGATCCTTTCAGTTTGTAGAGGAAGCGATTATTTGGGTGTTAACTTATTTATTCCACTTCCACTCAGACTTCTATAGCAGAACAGAGATATCAGCTCCTAAAAGCAACTAACATGTTACCTAATTATATTCCACATTTCTTTCTTCTGGCTGCTCAAATCATCTTTTACTTTCTGGGATGATGCAGTCATAGAGCAGTAGCATTTTCTACTTGCTGTGACAAAGCTGTAGAGGGTTTAAGGGTGAAAAGTTTAAGAACAGTAACATGAAAATCTGCCATTGTTTATTACTGCCCTGTGGTGTTGGTTCTTAATGACAAGAAGTGTGCAGTTATCATCAATTTTGCTAAAGGAAATCGAGAAATGAGAGAAACAGGCTATGAAGTTAAGAATACTAAAGGCAAACTGTTGAGCTCTGGAGAATAACATGATAAACACAAGGTCTGTGGAAAAATGACTTTGCTAGACACTGTGATCACAACTCCTGACCAGGGAAGCTTGAAAGTTACATTGCTAACTAGGCGAGAAATGGTACTGACCTTTCCACTGTATTACAAGCAGATGCCTATAATGTGATTGGTATTGAAATTGATTTTGGTAGCAGTACAGAAGACTCATCTTTGTTGTTCATTGTGCATTTGTCTTTTTAACAGTTTGAACTCATTTTAGTGCTGTGTAACAATATCTTTGCTCAAACTGATTAAACTATATTGATTAATCATGACCTTAAACCCATGTGCAGAAAAACAAACCAAAATAATCTCTCCTGCAAAATTAACATGGGGTTACTGCTACTTGTACCGTTTTCTCACTTCATATACTCTTTACCTAACATTCTTTTATTATGGCCAAGAAGTAAATCTGGAGGGGGAAAAAAAGCCAACAGCAAAAAAAGAAAAAAAGAAAAAAAAAAAACTTCTTCAAGCAGCTCAAAAATATTTTTTACATCATTTTTCTACCAGTTATGCAGATAGAGTTAACTTAGCACACAAGCACCTATTGAAAGAAACCATTCTCCTCATCCTGATGGGAATTTGGGTGACGTTAAATATAATTATTACATGCAGTTGTACCACATGGTAGACTGGTGACGTACTAATATGGTTTATATTTGTTTTTTATAAGGAGAATTAAGGAGAACCTTTTTAGAAGGTGATTTTCTTTTGTCTTTCTAATACAGCAATAAATTATAAATGGTGATGAAATTTAATTCAGCAACTGTCCTGAATCCATGTTTTCACATTTTGTGCGTAACAGCATAAAAAAAAAAAAAAAAAAAGTGGGAAAACTCCTTGAAAGATTCACATTTTAAAGCCTTTTCATTAGAAAAAAATTATTTCACAATTAAAAAATCTCTCAGACTCATTCCTAACCTCCCACTCCAGCCATCACTACCCTGATGGATCCTCACACATGTAGCAACTATTTAGTCTTTTTACCTTAAGAACACTTACAGAGCTTGAGGACTAAAATAAAGTAAGTGTTAACCTTTTTTGCATTAATAAGAAATGAGATGCAATATGATATTGAATGAGTGTTTCTGAGACTGTTGCTATTCATCTTAAATCTTTTAGTGTAACTGTACCAGATTATGATGTATTCACTGCAGAGTCATCTATTTTCATATACTTAATTCATGGTGTTACGGTCAGGAAGATAAAATAATTCAGCTTACAAACCTGAACGGTGTGGCATAACAGTAGCTCAAGATAAAACCTACATATGGATTTTACCATTAGCAGAAGAGATAAATTCTTATGCTGTGAGACTGATGGGCTTGGTGCTGGTAGTTTACTAAATGAATAGTATTACATGATGGCTAATAAGTTTTACAAAGCATTAAACTGCCCTAGGACTTGTTAAGGCATTCACATTCCAGGAGATACCTGGAGTACTTCCACAAAGAGAAATATATCTGCCTGTGCAAACATAGCTCCAGGGTAAGATAGAAAATGATATTGAGAGGGATGAAGAAAGGAAATATTAGGTGACTTTGCAAAAATTATACAGTAATATTAATTTTTATTGTTGGTTTCCACTCAGATCTTGCCTATTATTTTCCCTCTGACCATTTGATTTGAAAAGGAAAGTTATCATTGTCTTAAATTACAGTAACAGAATAGGCAAGCTGAGCATTAGTGACAGAATAATTTATGAATCAAGTAAGAGCTTCTGAGCAAGTACTGCCAACACTCCTTAATTGCAATGATGGAAACCAAGAGATGATAACAGCCGCTGCGCCAGCCATAGTTGGAATTCACTTAAACATTACTTTCAGAAGCACCAGAGTTAAAAATATATGTGTATTAATGGAAAATAACAAAGGGTTTGATCCTCCTCTCCACTGAAAAAAAAATAAATAATATCATTAATTGCAACAAAAATCATAGGCTCTTCAGGTGCTATTGTTGATGTTGCAGTGTAAGATAAAAGAAAATTCAAAATGACAGTTTAAAAATGTAATCTGATTAGGAAATATCAAATGGGGTAATAACTATATTAAGTTATTAAATTATATCACATATCTTCTAAATATTTTAGGGGTACCAAACACTTAGCTTACGCTAAAAAATAAAACAATAACTATCGATACATGACTTTCTATAGACTAAAGAAGGATATTTCAAAGTTCATATCTTGGCAAAACATGCCCTGGAAGAGGGCTTTGATCACTCTGAGCATGTTAACCTGAAAACAGTGAATGTAACTCAGTTTTGATGGTAATACAGAAAAAAAAAGTTATTTTAGCTTTTGCAGTTATAAAATTCCACCTGTATCAATTTCCCAAAGTAATAATCTATTTCGGGGCAACTATAAATGCAGTGCAATTATCAGTCTGTATTTACTAATCATAAGCCTAAACATATTTATCATTTATTAAGAGCAAAAAAATGCTTTCTTTCTTGATACAGAATTGTATTAGCAATAAAAATCAGTCTTTCTGTAAGAAATAAGAGAAATCCATAATAAAGGGGTTTTTTTCTTAACCTACACAAATCATACAAGGGCGTGCTAAAAGAAGCAGTCTTGATCTGCATAAAAAGGCAAGTGTATTATCTATTTTAAAAGGCCACTGTCAAATTTACTGTTCTTCTTGAAATCTTCCTGCAGGTCTTACTGTTTCTGTACTCAATGTAATTTTTATCTGTGTACTCAGAGCACACGGGGAAATATTTGAATTATCATATAACTCAAGTTGATAGCCAGCACAGAATCATGACAATGCAATAATAAAAAAAAAAAAAAAGACATTTTAAACAATGATTCAGGCAACGAATAAACACTACTGCTTATAAATATATATAGACTGCAGTTCATATTTTCCGTTTGGTTTTGGTTTTGCCAGGCCCTCTGCCATAATTTCAGAAATAATGTGCCATTTGGAATGGTTCATCTAAAAAATAAAATTATTTAGATTCCTGTTGTATTCCCAAAGGAATCATAGTGATTTATTCAGCACCTGAGTAAGTTTATAATTACATAAATAAAGAAGACAACAGGTATGCTGACCTCTACCATATTACTGGACATCATTCTGCAACACTCAAATGAGCAGTATTCGAGGAATTTCCTGCTTCTTTTTCACAGTATTAAGTTCAATCTTTTCAATCCATTTTGAATGTAATTATAGATTATTCTCTACATACTTTTTTCCAAAGAGCAGAATTTTCACCCCTTTTAACCATATTCTGTTCTGATTTGTTCCCAGATTCTCAAAACAATTCTCTCAATGCCGATCTCTCAATGATTACAATCTTGAGAACTTGATTTTGTCCTAAGGTTTTTTATCTTTTTATAACTCTTTGAGAAAAAAACCCACAACATTTTTTAAAGAAATGAATAAAAATATACCCAAATAATTCTAATTCATTTGTACTAGAATAGAAAATTCAAATTATGGCAGTTAAGTTGCATGTAGCAGAAACTGCTCTTATAATCTCACTCTTTCTTTATTAAAGTGCATAATCCAATGTAAAGGCGTAATAAACCCCAGCAACTATAACAAAAACAAAAAAACCCCCAACAAACCAAACCAAACCAAACCAAATCAAAAAACCAACAAATCCCAAAGTACTAAGGAAAGAAAATTCTGTTTATTCATGACTTATGAGACACTTACAACCTATTTCACACCTAATGTCATCCAATCTGCAGTAGATAAGAAATTTACGAGATTTTGTTAACTTCTAATTCATTACATTTAATTTAGAATCATAACAATCAAGCGCAAATAAATAACTTTCTCAGACTCCTATGTGCCCCCATTAATGAAAAACAAACAGACAAAAATCAATCAAACAAGCAAAGAAAAAAGCCCCCAAATAATAGTTTTCTTTGGATTTAGAATCACAATAGTAAAGATAAGTATTTTTAATATTAAAACATTAATATTTGGCAAAATATCTCTGTAAATTTCAAATAAATGGTTATGGATTATATAACTGAAATAAATTATTTTTTTCTTTCTTTCCAGGAAATGTTGTTTCAATGAAAGTTGTGGTAGCAGGAAAGTAGTTCCACTAATCTAGGAAAACCCAGGAAGAACATCATGGTTTTCTCTTAATTCATTAGCACAATGATTTGTATCCATATCTAGGTTGTGGAAAACTCTTGCTTTTCTCTGATGTCTGAAGGGATTTCAAGCATTTGATGACACTTCTTTGAAGAAGGTTGTGCATCTATCTGGTTATTGCACTTTTGAGAAGTGATTTTTTCAGTTCCTCCTGATGAAGAGATTAATTTGGTATTTAGTATTTAAACATTCATGTTGTGAGCAAAAGTAAAGATATCAAACTGTGTAGTATGAGCAGTTACTTGCTCCAGTGAGAGCTTCAAATTGAAATCTTCTAAAACCAGTTATGGAAATGTATGTTTTCTACAGCTACGTTAATGGCCAACTCAGTGACAGAAACAGATTCAATTTCTAGTCGAATAGAAAACTTAATTTTTTTTTCAATTGTAAGAAAAATGATATGATAAATACATGCAAACATGCATCTCCCAGCATCACCAGTGGATTTGAAGCACTATGGTCTCTAAGGCTTATACACAGAACAACTGCTTCTGAGTATGGCCTAGAACTTCTAAAATGGGAAGGTATAGAAGTCATTCAGCTGTCAATTTCCTCTTTGCTTGCTTTGAACTATGAAAAGACATTCTATTAATGTAATACCTTAAGAAAATAACTAATTGACAGTCTTCTATGACTGTGATATAGCTCCAACAATTATTGACTATGATAATTTTATTACAAGGGCGCCTAATCTCTATGCTGTCTATGAATCCCAGTTCAGCATAACATTTGCATTCTCTGCTAGTTCATCATGAATTAAAAGGCAACAGAGTGGTGGAAATACACGAGCCCTTATACAACAGAGATTTCCCTTAATTAGTATCAAGGATGGTATTTCTTAAATAAGAAATTGGTGGGTAATAAATTCAACTAGCTGTAAGAGCAGAAGACAAAAGAGTTTGTTTCTAGTGTTGAAGGCACATATGGATTGAATGTACCTGTGGTACAACCTTGGGAAGAGTGAACATACTGGAAAGCAAAGTATGTTGATCGTAATACTTTGCTGTGAAGCTCTGATACAGCAGTACGCATTGCTTTTCCCTGCTCTGAGAGTACCTCTGGCATGCAAGAGAAATCACTTTTCATGTTATGGGCCCAAAATGAATTTCCCAGTACATGCTCCAGTTACTTACTGACATATCTCAGCATAATAGCGTAACACGGAAATGGTGCAGTAACGAAACAAGGCTTTTATTAAACTCATTCAAATATGCATCTACTGTCATTGAGGTAAATGAGATTAATAAGCCCAGGTGGAAATATTCAGGCTCAGTGCAATGTTAAATATGAACATTAAAAATTTCTCTTTGTTGACATCCATCATTTTCAAACTACTGCTGGCTTTTTAATTTTTTTTCCCATCCTGGTCAGAAACACCTCATTAAGTTAGAGTTCACTGTAAATACATTTAAATTAGTTCAAGGCAGAATTAGTCAAAAGTATAAAAAAGTGCTTGAAAGCTAGGACATTTGAAAATCCCCATCACTTCCTGCTTCTAGTAGACTGCTACAGACAGAAGTAGTCCTATATTCATAGGTTCTGGTTCTCACAGGATATTTCAACCACCTCAATATGTGTTGGAGGGACAACACAGCAGGGCATACATCATCAGGAGATTCTGAAGAGCACTGATGACAACCTCCTGATCCAAGTGATAGAACAACTAATGAGCAAAGGCGTTCTGCTGGACCTCACATTCACAAACAAGGAAGTGCTCATTGCAGACGTGAAGGTTGAAGGCAGCTGTGGCTGCAGGTGCTTTTGATTTGGAATTCTTTTCCATCTAGCATTCACTCCTACCCTGGTGCCGTCTTTCTTTTTACCAGCTTCCTCCATGGACCAGGAAGAATAAGTTCTCCTCTTGTTTAGAAGCTGCACCAATGGCAACAATGCTATTCATGAATGGATGTATCTGGTGCTCCTCTTACCTCTGCCTTTACTAAAACTCTGCTCCTAATCCTGTGAGGCTGGTTTTCATTCACTGGAGGAAGATCAGTGCAAGGTCTACTTCTTTTAGCCAAAGAAGAGGTTTTAGAAGAAAATGTACAGCTGATTATCCACCATTATCCCAACATCCCTTGAAAATCTTCACCTTGTGAAATGTCCCATACAATTTATCCTTACACAAGTGATTTGTATGTGCCCACAGTAAAATATGCATTATTTGTTGGTTTACAAATCAGTGTATGACATCATGTTGATGAAATGTAATGTTTGCTATTTATCAGTCTCCACATTTGCACCATCTGAATAGTTTACCAGTGATTATAATTTTTATATAGAAGGAATAACTAGAATTAAAAGAATTCTGGACTCCCACCAGGAATAATCCCATTTAGGAATAATCCTAAGGAAGTGATAATTACCTATTTACAATTATCACAGAATAAAATCATAGAATGGTTTGGATTGGAAGGGACCATAATGATCATATTGTTGCAACCCCCCCTGCTATGATCAGACACACTCCATTAGACCAGGTTGCTCAAAGCCCCAGCCAGCCTGGCTTTGAACACTGCCAGGAATGGAGCAGCCACAGCTTCTCTGGGCAACCTCTGCCAGTGCCTCACCACCCTCAGAATTTCTTCCTAATATCTAATAAAAATCTACCCTCTTTCAGTTGAAAACCATTCCCCTTGCACTATCCCTACATGTCCCTGTGAAAAGTCCCTCTTCAAGTTTCTTGTAGGTCCCTTTAGGCACTGGAAGCTGCTCTGAGGTCTCCCCTGAGCCTTCTCTTCTGCAGGCTCAACAAGCCCAGCTCTCTCAACCTGTCTTCACAGGAAAGATACTCCAGGCCCTCCTCTGGACAAGGAGGGTCCATGTTCCTCTTGTGTTGGAAGCCCCAGAGCTGGACGCAGTAATGCAGGTGTGATCTCACAAGAGCAGAGTACAGGAATAGAATCATCTCCCTTGACCTGCTGATCGTGCTCATTTTGATGCAGCCAGTATACAGTTGGCTTTCTCAGATGCAAGTGCACACTGCCAGCTCGTGTTGAGCTTC
Organism: Coracopsis vasa; assembly: GCA_026283785.1. Lineage (NCBI taxonomy): Eukaryota > Metazoa > Chordata > Aves > Psittaciformes > Psittacidae > Coracopsis > Coracopsis vasa. Next base: position 71,345 of record JANHGB010015884.1, on the reverse strand, counting down.
TCTCCAAGTCCTTCTGCTCAGGGTTGCTCACAATTCAATCTCCCCTCAGCCTGTCATTGTGCTTGGGATTGTCCAGATCGATGCACAGGACCTTGCACTTGGTATTCTTAAACATGATGAGGTTTGCACTGGCCCACCTCTCAAGTGTGTCAAGGTCACACTGGTCACTCTGGATGACATCCCTTCCCTCCAGCATATCAACTGAACCACACAGCTTGGTGTCATCGGCAAACTTGCTGAGGGCGCACTCAATCCCACTGTCCATGTCACCGACATGGACATTCCCATTAAATATGTCAGTTAAAACTCATATCACTTGGTAGTGTGCTGGATCGAACTGGAGGTAACATGTAACCAAAAATCAAAATCATAGTCATTATCTGGGAAAGAAAGAATCTGAACTCTATGAGATACGAGTCTGCCCTCCAACCAGCATAAAGGAAGGAGCCACTTTGCACCGATAGGTGCTGTTCCATAATGATCCCACAGTAAGAAAGACACTCAGTCACTATAAGTTATCATTTAAAATTCTAGTTATTACAGCTAACACTATAAGAAGATAATAGTGTAAGTAATATTAATATCCTTTTACATGCTGGGAACCCAAGGTGATGTTACATCAAGATGACCTGTGATCCATGTGCGAGGCAGACCCTGTCCATAGAAGAGATTCTCCCATTTTGATCATTTGAGCTATTATATGATTTTCTTACAAGAAAACAACTCTGTCATTTCTTTTGTTAAACAGAAATGATGTTCAGACAAGAACTTACTGCTGCAGTTGTAGGTAAAGGAAAGGCGACACGTGTAGCTAAGTAAATGGCACCAAGTAGGAGCTGCCGGCAGGCTCCTCTCTTACAGTGGGCTGACAGAGTTTATCCTGTGACCAAAGGATTTATTTATGCAGCACAGCACAGCCTGAAGGCCACACTGGACATGCAGCACAGCACAGGCCTGCACCTACTGACACTAACTGCTAGATGTTCACTGACTGCTAGATGTACAGTGCTTGCCTGGTCAGGACCGCTTCAGGAGCTGGTTTGGTTTTATTTTAATCTGAACTTTGGCACTTGCCTAGTTCATGTAGAGAACCAGTGGCAAAACTGGAAAGAGGTCAAGTTCAGTGCCTTTTTCTCATGGGTATAGCAATTTATAATTTTTCTATTTGTAGGGTTTTGGGTTGTTTTTCTTTTTTTTTTTTGTAAATGATCATCACTGGGACATGTCCAAAGAAGGGCAAAAAAGCTGGTGAAGGGCCTAGAACACAAGTCATATGAGGAGTGGTTGAGGGAACTGGGGTTGTTTAGGCTGGAGAAAAGGAGGCTCAGAGAAGACATTATTGCTCCCTACAACTACCTGAAAGGAGGATGGAGAGAAGTGGGTGTCAGTCTCTTCTCCCAAGTAACATGTGATAAGGCAAGAGGAAATGGCTTCAAGTTGCATCAGGGGAGGTTTAGATTGGGTACTAGGAAATATTTTTTCACTCAAAGGGTGAAGATGTCAAGCACTGGAACAGACTGCCCAGAGAAGTGGTGGAGTCACCATCTCTGCCAGTATTTAAAAGACATGTAGATCTGGTACTTCAGGATATGATTTAGTGGTGGACTTGGCAGTGCTAGATTAACTGTTGGACTCAGTGATCTTAAAGGTCTTTTCCAACCTAAACAATTTTTTGATTCTGTGATTCCTGAGATGAATAGGAAACATCAGGTTGCTCTGAGCAACAAGAAGGTGGAAGAGCTGTTTATTCTTTAGAGACAAAATAAAGTAAAAGGGCAGAGACATTATGGATAAGAAATATGCCAAAATAATATCACTGTAGCTTCTCCCTGCCTTCTCTTGGAACCAGGCTTTCCAATGACAGAATTAAGATCCCTGTATGAAGAATCTGCCTGTGACAGCTTCAAAAATAAAAGCCAATAATAAAATGCAAGACCTTTGCAATAAAGCTCCAGGCCTCGATATCTCATGTTCTCAGGGTATGATGATCTATCTGTTGCTTGTAATCTAGCCTTTCCCTTTTTCAGATACATGTGGTAGAAGTGTCAAGACTTCCTACAGATGATAGTTGCGAGCATTTGTAGTCATTGAAAGACAGATCTGTGTAGTACCTTTTACAGAGATCATTCTGCCTAAGTCCCATGGCAGTACTGTTCCCTTGACTTCTGTCACTGTGATATTCCTTACCCTAGGTGGGCTCTCCAGATCCTCCTGGGTGGAGCAGAAGCCTGTGCACCATTAAGTTTTGATATGTAAAGGAATCTCAGTTCTTGGAGAATGAGTTCAGTATTAAACTATTCCAAAGTCCTCCAGTTCTCTACTCTGCTGCCTAAAAGATGAAAATAACAATATATTATTTCAATATACTTCATGTCACCAGTTTTCTTAAGAAAAGGAAGAATTTTACAGTTCTTCCATTTTCTCTTCTGAATACACTGGAGAAGGACACCCTACTTCTGCAAAAATAGCACGTTATATCTGCAAGATATCCAGACACATGCAGCAAAGCATAAATGCACATGAAGTTTCAATAATGTTAAGGTAAATCCAGTGCTATGAGAAGAAACAAAAGCTTATAAAATGGAAGTTACAATCTATGCACAGGTAAGGAAATTACAAAATATGAGTTTGAAACAAACTTGAAAAATTGCACTGAGGGGGAAAGATCATATCAGCTAAGCTACCTATTAAAGGTATTAGTGGATGTAGAAGATGAAAAGTATGAAATGGCCATTAATATAGAATAATTGTTAGGAGTCAAATGATAGGAAAGAAATGCGAAATGAAGAGGAGACTCAAAAAATAATAGAGAAAAGGAAAAAAAGTCTAAGATGCCTGCAATTGTGGGATTTGAAGAGAGTAGTACATTATTAAAAAAGTAATGCATTTTAATCCAGAGGTAACTTACAAAGAGTGAATTTGAATCTGTGTTTCTGAAGTCAATATGACATCAACAGAAGTATCCTCGCTGTGGCCTTGTAGACACTTGTAATGTGACATCTGACAGCTAAAAGACATAATAGCACGCTGCCTACCTGGGAAGTGTGGTCATGGGCACTGAAGCATACTCCTCTGCTTAAGAGAAGTATCACTGGTCTTTGATATGTGATCCTACAAGGAAGGACTTTAACGTTAAACTTTTCCTCCAAAGACTCATTCCGTGTTAGGAACATATTAAATATAAAGGGTGCAGTAGGAAGGTGATTGGTGACCTTGCATTGAATTTAATCTATTAGAGCAGAATTATTTTAGCTGGCATTCATCTTACTGAGAGAATTATTTCTTGGCATTCACCACTGTAGCAACTGAACACATAATGAACATTAATAGATTGTTTTCATCATCATAAGCCTTATGTGAGCTGAGTAAGAATTAGCCCCATTTTGCAGGTGGTGAACTAAGCTCAATCCTTCAACATGATGAACGTGTCCTACATAGTGTTGTATGCCCTCAACTCCCATTGGAATTGCAGAGCAGCACATACCTTAGAGAAAGCTTTCAGACATCCAAGCATTTTATTTAAGTGATATGCTAAAAGTTCTACATGCGTGGTGTTCCTTATTCTCAATTACACTAAAACCATATTATGTTAACCGGGCAGGAAGCCAGGGAACACAGTCTGAACCCTACAGTACTAACGTAGTGTCTTAACCACAGGATCATTCTTTCCCCTTAAAACAGGCACCAAAAAAATCCATGATTTTCAGCAAAAACGGAGCTTGGGATAATGGAATCAGTGCACTTCCCTTGTACAAACTGTCTGTTGATGACAGCAAATAGATGAAAGCAGAAAAGTGATATGGAGTGTTGGGGTATGTGTGTAAGGAAGCACTAGAAGAAAGGAATGGCAAGACTGAGAGAGTGCGGAGAAGGGCAGGAATAGCAGGAAGTGAGAAGAGACAGTATGTTTAGTAGTAGTAGTGCATGCAAAGGAGACCATTATGGGAAGAGAGAACAAACACAACAAATGGTGAGGCATGAATAAATGTATTTCATGTGTTTTAAATGAACAAATCTTCAGTACTTTGTATGCTATTTCTATCCAGACACAGGTAAATTCCTGGAAAAAGAAGTCATATATACCTCAGAACACCACAATAGCTGTAAATATAATGTGATTTCTATCAAATGGTGGTTTAGATTTTGTTTATTGTTAATTGTCCTTTATGACTGGTATATTATTTCCTTATCATGTTACAGTGTTTATATTGATTAAGTAATTATTAAATGTTGAGATATACTTCTTAATATCGATCCACCACTTCAGTAACAATTGTGCTTTGGGGTTTGCTTTTTATTTTATTTATTGTTATTGTTCACAGAATTTCCCTTCAGGTTTTCCTAAGTCCTACACAACAGCTTCTATTCAACTCATGGGGGGAATAATTGTTAAAAGGATTTCAAAGACTTGGAAATTAACACTGTCAAATCAAAGGGCATTAGACAGAGGCTTTGATCTTGCAGCTTTGTGTTCTACCACCTTCTCCCACTTCTTTTAATCCCTGCACCTTTACTGAAGCTAACTACTGCCCAACAAGCAAACCACAAGTTCTCTAAGAGGTAACATACATTCTCATCTCTTAAACCAGTTTATTCTGCAGTGTCACCTATATATTCATTTATACTAGATCCTTTTTGGGAGAATTCCTTCCAGCTGTCAGGTCACACCCCTTCAATATTCCCCTCTATATGAAAGGAAGATAAATTATAAGAACAAAGGCATAATCACATGACTATTGATGAAAGAAAGGCAAGTTTTTGTAAGTTAATGTTTTACCTGAACAACTTTTATATTGCTACTGTTAAGCCCATCAGCCCTTCATCAATTAGGTTCTAAATAATTTTTAAAGTAAGTTTTTTTAAAAAAGCTGTTTACAGTTCTTCTAAATATTTTTTGAAAAATTACTACAATGTTGCTAAAATAAAGCACAGTGGAAGACAGTGTGGGAACATGCTGACCCAATGACTCCTGTAAAACTTCCCAAGGTTATCTATCTATTGTATCTCTGGTTGAAGATATCACTGGTGCCTAATACCTTCACCTGGTGTGTCATACAGAGTGATCAGAGACTTCCACCACACAGCATCCTCTCTTCAAAGACAGAGCTTTTAAAGTGATCCTCACAGATTTGCTGTATCAGATTTTGTGGTAGAAGGATCTTCAGCGGGATTTGTGGTCTGTTCAAGCAAATGTCAAGAGCTATTACTCACCTTGTGCTCGCATTCTGCTGTCTAAAGGGAGAACCAGATACCTAAACTTCTCTGGGTTGATCACAGAAGAAGTGATAAAAAGCCAATAGTCTAACAGTGAGGAAGAAAAAAGATGAGCTGATAGACATAGATCACACACTGGGCTAAACAGCAGATGACCAGTCATCCAGTCTATTAATGCTGCAGTCACTCACTATAACTTTTACCCTACATTGGTCATTGGCTTCTTATTTTCAATGAGAGAAATACAGTTTGTCAGAATACCAGCTTTTCCTGTTTAAAATACCTGTTGGATATTTAGCATGTCAACTCTGGAGGGGCTGGTCACTTTCTGAGAGCGTGTTGCAAATGCCCCTCCAAAGTGATATGTCATGTGTAATAACCACAACCTCTTTATTATTTTTGTACAGAAGAAAAACAGTAAATCATCTTTTAAATAATCCCACTTAAGGTTTGAGCTCAGTGCTGCAGAAAGCTGTCATGGTGGTTTTGATTTCAGAGGCTGGGAGAAAGGGAAAATGATGAAAATTGCTCTGACCTTTATTCCTGCTATAATGGGAGTGGATCATTTCTGCGGTTACTGTATAGAGAGCTTTTATGCTTTAGGATGAAACTATAGGATATTATTCACTGCTCACTTTTGAGAAACAACACACAGCATAAATGTAACTTGAGCTTAAAAAAAAAAATGTATGTGCGTGCACACACACAGAGATCAGCTCAGGTACTACAGAGAATACCGATGTGCTGTAAATTGAAAGAATTTGATCTCTTACCTGTACATCTTCCCCTGTGTGTTCAGTTTTACTCTCTGTGTCTTTTGAGTTTTCTGTTATTTTAACATAGTTCCAGGTGTCAGAATAGCATAAAAATATTGCAGTGCCTCACCTGAAGGAGAGCACAAGGGCACACAAGTGATGGATATAAATCTAGATACACACAAGACTAAGTGTTGCAAAAACAGTAAGGCTTCTGACAAGTTAGTTTGATTAGCACACAAATAATTTTTACTGGACAATATTACTAGGATGCTTTTTAGGGACTTATTAGCTAAGACTGCGAAGCAATGGCAAGATGACAAAGCTTGAAGGAGGCTGTATGTGACCAGCTATAGGAATTAAAAGTGAGATTAGGAAGGCAGTCATACCATGCATATGAAAATCTATGAGCACATTACTGAACATCAGAAAACATGGAGCAAAAAAAGACAGAGCAGTGATTCAGTTTCTCTAAGAAATTATATCTATTATTTTTAAAACTTACACAATAGTCAGGTGCAAAACCAAGGAATGAAGCAGTATGATTAAGGCCACCTACAGCCTACTGACCTGCTTACTTTCATATGGTAAATTTTCAGCTATGACACTTATTTGTTATTAAGGGTATGCTGTGCTGCTGGTGTCATCAGGTTATTGACCACTTCCCAGTTCAAATTGGTTGAACATGAAGAAATCCTTAGAAAACTTGAACAAATCCATAGTTCTCCCCAATACTGCATTACTTCAATTGGATTTGCTTATTAGCCGGTGTTAATTGGACTAAGGTCAAATATTCAACCCACTTCTGTTATCAGTTTGATCTTTAAGAGCCTAAGGACATTACCAGTCATTACTTAATTGGAATTTCTCTTCAAGTACATTTTATGAAATACCAGGTATGAGAAACTAACAACTTGCAAGAAATCTGTGGTATGCCATCCATCCTTTTGGGCTGTGTATGTTTTGTCAATAACAATTTTTTGTTCTTGTCACTGTGTCACACTTCCAAAGACCAGAATTTTAATTATAAAATATTCTGTAGTGTACCTCTTCTCATTTTAAGAACAAGTCATGAGAAAACTCAAAAATTTTTAAAGCATAAAACAACAGGCAAACATGACTACATATATTCTATACATAATGCATAATATTAGCAGCAGCTCACATGCAAAACAGAATGATTCTTTTCTCTCATCCCATGCTATCAAGAATGACTGAATTGTCTACTTACCATATGAAACAAGAAACAGGTAGGATGTGAATCAGGAGATACATAGAAAAATAAAAGACAGAAATGATAGAGTGTATTTCTTATCTTCTCCATGTCACAGTCTCTGATATGTTTCTTAATGGCATTATAAATCTATCTTGAAATTTATTATTTCCAATATTTTTTACTCAGTGATCAGAGAGAAGTAGCTTTTTCCACTAAAACCAGATGACTCTTTCAGTGGTTGAATTAACATTTCTGAATACAAAACACTGCATAATACTTGAGCTAGTGAAGTATATTTGACTAAATATTATTCATCACACTAAATATGGAGAAGATATTCATCCAAATAAACTAAATTAATGGCAAATCTTAAAACTAGGGATAAATGTTTTCTTTGCATATTTTATCCTTCACTGGATTTGACTTTGGACAGTAAAAGAAGCAAATCCTCTAGCTGATAAGCTTCACAGGAAGACAACCCAACCTGAGAACAGGAGTCTAAAACTATAGGACTTGCAAGCCTTGCTATTGTGATTGATGGACTTCATAAGTTCAGTTAATTAAACAGATAAAGGAAGGAAGTCACAGAATCTGCTGAGAATGTTTGGGGAATTTAAATAAACACCTTGTGAAAAGTTGCTTTTCCTTACATTACTTTTCCTAACTGTTATGCAGGGAAAGTGTCTCCAAGCCTGGCTTTAATATCATATCCTGAGTTGGGAACAGCTCTGGAAAGTCGAATATTTCTTTCACTAGCAAGGATAACACATCCACAGCTGCTGAAGCTGGGGTCTGTCCTTGTAAAAACTCACATTCTTTACTTCTTGATAAATGTACCACAGTTTAGTTTTAAAATATGGTGGCTGACAGAAGAATAAGGTATGGATTTATCCTTTTGTCTTTCTCTATTGGTACTCCTCATACTAAAGGAGTATAAATCATGCTTAGTTGGGAACCCTGGCTACAAATATAATTATTGGAGTCCAGGGCTTCATGGTTCACAACTATTTTTTGCAGAGATTTATCACTAGAATGTTTCACTTTGTTGTGTACACCAGATTGCCTAAGGACAGGTCTTACACAATTGTCTAAATATCAGAATTGAAAAAAAGTATTTTTGAAAGAAGAAGAGCCAAAGTGTTGACACTGCAGGCCTGTTTGGTAGTGCATCTTTGCTATACTGTTAGTGCTCCCACCCTGACTTGGCTTCTTTCCCTCGTTCTTCTCTCTCCCCATCCATGTAGGAAGTCTCTTCACTTACATTAGCAGAACACCTACTCTATCCCAACATTTCCTTTTTTATCTGTTTTATTATTTTTTAATGGTTTCTCATATATATCTTGTTAATGGTGTGGGTATACAAATGACCAAATCAATAGGAGTGAGGGAATGGCAATGTGTGACAGTGAGAGGAAGAATAAAGAGCACAGAGCATAGCATGGGCTGCTTCCCAGCTACCCTCCTCTGGTTCCCAGTTCTCATTTTGTCTTTGGAAAAGCAAGAGTAATCTATAGCAGAATATAATTGTTCCTCACCCAAACTCAGTCAGAAGGAAGAGAAAACAACAGAATGATGGCTTGGAGATTTAGGCTCCTGAGGTTACAACTCTCTGCACCCTAGTTAAAGACTGGTCTTAAATAATCACCATTCATCCCTTACACCTGTATCTAAGTTAAAGAATAATCTTAAATATGCAATTATTAGCTCATGCTAATAGAATCACTATGGGCAGATAGCAAGGAAAGGAGAGCTACAGCTGAACTACTAATAATTGCACCTCTCCCTACCTGAATGGCTGCTGCACACTAGGAATTAAGAGATTTTACTGTTCCACTTTGTGCTTGCAAATAATTTTGTCTAATAATGTACCTATGAAATTACTGAGTACAATGAGTCCTGAAAGGCCATGGCTCAGCTTGGCTGAAATCTATCTCTGAGTAATGCTGTGGAAAAAATTAAAAGAAGATGGGAGAGAAAAGCTCTTTTTTCATCCTCTTTGTTCTGCATTTGTATGAGGATGAAGTAGGCTGCACTGCAGAACAGTAGTTTTGTCACAGAAGATATCTTAGCTGATAAAAAGAAATAACCTTGTCACCTTCTGTATCCTTTGCTGAAGTTAACATTATGTCATTATGCTTCTGGTATTTTACAGTGAGACACTGAGTCAAAATACCATTTCTTTTGTCTTTTTATTTTTTGTCTTCGTTCTCAGAGCCTTGAACTCTAGGCATAATGTGGGCCTTGAATTAAACATCTGCTCTCTGGATTTTAGATATTTGCAACGTTACTAGGGACTTCAGCACAGAAGCGTAACCCTGTTCTTGCTAGCACTGGTGTAAAGTAGGGATCATTACAATGCAGTCAAGGGAATTACTCTGCTGGAAAATGGGGGTAAATGGGGCTCTGGATTGTCCACAGACTTTCAGACAATTGGAAAAGATGTTGCAGTATGTCCTCCAATTACTATTAACAAAAGTGCTCTTCCCACACAGCAATTTTTCTCAAAGTGCCAATTTCTTTTGAGCTCTGCTTCCCATTAAGACTTTTCCTGAATGAGGGCAAATGAGAATGATGCTCACTTTCATCAGCTGAGCAGTATTGGAGGACTGGCCTTGCTATTACTATGCACTCACAAGCAGCTCAGAAGCAATTGCAACACACTTGGCTGTCTAATTTGAAACTTTGAAAAAAGAAAGAAGAGGGTTTTGAAGGCTCGGCTCAGTAAGAGGGTAGCCTGTGCAGCAGTATTTAAAACTTTCAAGTGCTTTTTAGAACAAAATCCTTGGCAAAACTTTTTTCCTCTCTCCCCTTTTCCAGCATCCAGGACCTGGTGTGTTTCTCCTGAGAGAATGCAGGGCGGCAACAGATATCTTAGAGGTAAGAATGGCGAGAAAATGGTTTGCCCTGATTGTTAAGGTCCCAGATTTTACAGAAAAAAGCAGAACTGGTCTTGGAAGGTGGGTGAAGGAAAATGCTCAGATATATAGAAATTAAACTGCACTGTGAAACACGCTGTGAGCTTTGACCAGCAATCCCAGTCTGGCTGCCAAACAAATTAAGTTCTACATTGAGGCCTCCCAGTGAAGTAGGATCTGAAATCCATTGGCTCCTGTCCTTCCTGAATCTGGGACAAGTCTTGCTTATGGCCCATGAGACCAAATATGACATGAACTCTTAGAGCTAACCCAGTGGCCAGAGTCTTGGTACTTTGTTTAAACTAAAATGATTTTCATCTCTGTGGTAGCATATTTATATCCATTTTGACTCCCTTATTGTATTTGGTATGGATGGCAAGGTTTTGGTAGTTGTGGGGGCTACACGGGTGGTTTCTGTGAGAAGCTGCTAGAAGCTGTGTCCAATGAAGCCAATGCCAGCTGTCTCCAAGACTGATCCACTGCTGGCCAAGGCTGAGCCCGTCAGTGATGGTGGTAACACCTCTAAGATAACATAAGAAGGAAGAAAAATACCTGCAGCAGGAGAGAAGAGGGAGAATATGTGAGAGAAACAGCTCTGTAGACACCAAAGTCAGTGAAGAAGGAGGGGAGGAGGTGCTCCAGGTCCTGAAGCAGAGAACCCTGCAGCCTGTGATATAGACCATGGTGAGGCAGGATATCCCCTGCAGCCTGTGGGAAGGACTCACGTTGGAGAAGTTTGTGGAGAACCCATGGGAGGGACCTCATGTTGAGCAGAGGTAGACTGTGAGGAGTCTCACCCGGAGAAGGAAGGAGCAACAGAGACAAGATGGTGAACTGATTACAGCCCCCATTCTTTGTCCCTCTGCACTTCTGGGAGGGAGAAGGTAGAGAACTGGGGAGTTAAGTGAAGCCTGGGAAGAAAGGAGGGGTGGAGGGAAAGTGATTTTAAGATTTGGTTTAACTTCTCATTATGATACTCTGATTTGATTGTTAGTAAATTAAACTGACTTCCCCAAGGCCAGCCTGTTTTGCCCTTGATGGTAAATGCTGAGTGATCTCCCTGTCCTTATCTCAACCCACGAGCCTTTCATCATATGTTCTCTCCCCTGTTCAGCTGCGGAGGGGAGTGATAGAGCAGCTTTCGTGGACACCTGTTCTCCAGCCGGTGTCAACCCACCACACTTATACATACTTAGATTAAGAGTGACAGAATCTATTTTAGTCAGTTTTGTTAATCACTTCGGAATCAAATTCTGTATCTGTTTTCTAAAGGAAATTAAATAAAGAAGATGTCCTGTTCATGTTAATGAGGGATTTTCCTCTACCTTAGAAACATATCATCTTCCTAAACAGCTTCTCAGAAAAATGTGGACCAAGAAGCTGTTTACACTAGGATGCACACAACTTTCTTTGCTAACATTTAGTTTTTAGTATATAAGCAGCTGCCAGCTGAGTACCCAGCAACAGCCCTCTTGGTCTGGATTGAAGTGTTTGCACGCTCTGTACCTCACCCAACAGAGCCATGTCCAACAGGGAGAGAATATACATGTAGTGGAAAACCTTTCAGTTTATTGCAAAGTCTGTGCTTTATCAAATTTAATGCATTTATTGGTACAGTTATTCCAGTATTTTTTCTGCTTATAGGCCAGTTATTCCCCATCTGCTCTTATCAGAATTCATGAACAGCACTGGTTGGAAACAATGGTAATGACCAAATTCTGATTCAGTTTTAGTGCTAATAAGATGATGTGCTACTAAAACAAAACACTTACTATAAATTTTTAGGAAATTTTCAACAGAGAAGAGTTGAGTCAAAAGGACTGAGACTGAAGCAGTCTGATTTCAAAGTGGCTTTTGTTTATCAATCACGCTGAACTTACTGTTGTGGCTTAGGTAAGTAGAAATTTTTTGTGTGATAAAATATTTACTATTTTGCATCCTTTTCGGTAAAAATCTGATGGAAATCTGGAGTAGCATTCAGTGTCTGCAGAGATTAAAGCTTTTTAACCAGGAAATCTCAAAATGCTATGCAAACCCCACAAGTAACTGTTTTGGTTTTGAAGGAAAAACTGATCTTGCTTGATCACCTTGCTTGGTGGTTTCCTAATGAGATTACTGGTAAAAAATTCAGTGTGAGCCCTTCAAGAAGTGATTGGCACTGAAGCACAGCTCCTCCTGACACCCCAGTTGCCTGTGCTGGGCTGGATGTTCAAAGGCAGGGTCTCCTCTACACATCATGCAACTGATGCTACATGGAGTAAGTGGGCTGCACTGGTTACACGAGCTCGAATAGGAAATCCCAGTCATTCAGGAATTCTAGAAGTCATCATGGACTGGTCAGAGGGCAAAGATTTTGGAATGTCACCAGAGGAGGAGGTGATGCGTGCTGAAGAGGCCCCACGTTGGGTGCCACAAAGAACTGTCATGGTTTAAGCCCAGCCAGTAACTCAGAACCATGCAGCCACTCGCTCACTCCACTCACCTTCTTGAGTCCTCTATGAAAAGACTAACTGCAAACAGTTTCTGTAGCACTTTGAGAGCACATAGAGAATCTTTGATTCTCTAGCTTGTCTACTTGACTCTATTCATTGTGTTTCCTCACAACACCCTGTGTAACTAATCTTGAGAAACATAACTATTAACTCGCTCTTGATTCATAAGGATCCATATTTAATTATGTGTAACACATTCCACTTTAAAATTTAAGTTTTTTGTTCATCAACACATTGTGTCAGATTGCAGTTTACTTTCAGCCATTGCAGTAATGATTGTCACAGGAAAATGAGTTTCCCCCTTCCTTAAACTGCTTCAGGAAGAGACTTATTTCCTGCTTCCCTAGCTGCATGCAAGCTGTCATCCATCCTCTGGTACAGAAGCATGATTAGTCATTCCTCATTGAGGGATTTTACTTGTATTTTTTGCAATGAAAACAGTTTTTCTGAGGCAGTGCTTTGAGATCTTTGCATTGGATTTGTACTGTGGTCTCTGGGGATCATGTCAGTTAAATTTGCACATATTACCATAGCAGTTTCTTTGGATTTATTTCATGAAACCTGTTAAACACCAGTGGTGTGAGATCACATAGTTGAACAAACCTAAAGTTTTCCCTAACCAGTCTCTATCTGCTGCAAAAATAAACATTTTCAGTAAAACAGGAACATACAATTAGAAACCCCTAAACTCTAACTTTAGCATACTACAAACTGTCTGATTTTGCAGGCAATCTCCTTAGAAGCAATATGTGGTGATTTGCTTCCTGTCAAAAAAGGAATAACGCACAAAATAAACCTTACTTTACAATATTTTTCTCAAACAGGAGCCTAATCCAACCTTCTTTCCAAGTCAAATCTAATCTATGATTCTTAGGGATGCAGTTTGCAATTCTTGCTTCTGAATCTGCATCCCCCCATGGGTTGGGTTTTGGGGTTTTTAATTAGTTCAGTGAGGGAGAATTAAAACCAGAGGACCTTAATCTCAAGATCGGGTTCACATATGCTCTGAATTGGAAGAAAGGCCATGACAGCAACTGACATCATTGCAGTATTCCCAAAAGCCAGCCCATCCACCAGACTGCACTTCAACCCTGGAGTTCTTGACTAGACCTTCTCCAGTCTCAAATATGGGCTGGTTGTTACTGATAATTCAAGGTCAAATTCAGAAGCATCAAACTGGGGGCTTAGGGAATTAACTTGGGATGAAAGAAAATTAAAATTCTCTCCTCAGAGATCACCTCTGTCTTATTGCTGAAATAGCTTCTAGAGACCTTATATCATATGATATTTGTAGGAGCATTCTTGCTTACTTCCATGGACCTGGCCTGTCTTATATGATAACCTCATAGGAATCTTCATTGTGCAGAAGCTGTGTAGCCATGTCATATTCCTTATTATTTCTTGGGAGTTTCAGTTGCTACCAAGGCAGAGCATGCAGGAATGAAGGGAGAATGAACGCACCCCCAAAAAACAGCATTACTAAAATAATTCCCTGTGCAGAAACCATGACATGAAAATGTACTGATGAGCTCATTGCTCAGTAGGTCTATTTCTGGGATGTTTATACTCACCTTTTGCTCAGAGCTGTGCCTAGTGTAAGCAACTAGTTTTGAAGGTTTGCTTAAGATAGTAGTGCAATGTTAAGCAGTGTAAGCTTTTTCCTTCGAATATGGCTATACTCCAAAAGAAAGTAGTTCTGAATAGCTCATTTGTGCAATAAAGCCAGTTGGTAATATGCTTTGGGAGCTGTTTGGATCCAAGATGTTATAAGTGGAGGAACATTATCACTGGAACATTATCACTGGAAAGTGCTTTTAATGGCAAATAGTTGGTATGAAGTAACAAGAAGAAAGAGATTTTAAGGGAATTTTAAAGATCAGGTTCAAAAGCGTATCAGAGTAACTCATAGGGCTATAGCAAAGATTTACATACAGTAGTGTCATGGGGTTCTGTTTGGTTAGTAAGCATCCCTGGTAAGCTATAGGACTACAAAGCATGACACTGCCATGACTGAACTGAGAACAAGGTACTCATCTTGTAGCTGATAAAGGAGGTATAATAATATCTCTTTATTAAAATAGTAATTTATAAAATACACAATGACAGTTTTCCTTCACACTGAACAAAACCAGAATAACTGTAGCAATCCTAAGACTTGTTCATTCTCTGAGCAAGAGCTAGGTCTCCCAATCTTCCAGGCTGTCTAGATCAACAGGAAAACAAAACAAAACAAATAGCAGGCTGTGAAAACCTGTTTTAAAAGTCAGTTCTAAATAGTAAACAGCCAGTGGATTTTTAATAGGTCTGCAAACAAAAGGCAAAAGAAATATGTAATATTCATATATCAGAATATGGGTTATGTTAATTAAATGAAATCTTTTGTATGCTAGGAATCAGAGACTAGGCATTGGTTTATAGTCAGGGTATGTGTTGCTGGTACTGTTAAAGTATATTCTCCTGCTAGTAAAAACTTGATTAAAATCCTTCGTTTTCTAGTACTATTGATTAGCTGTGGTGCATCCTGCAGACTGTTCCTGCTCTTATTTCACATTGGATAACACCACCTCGATGAACTGTGTTGTGTAGTTCTAGAAATACTAACAATACTCAAACAAACATGGTCATCTGTGGAAGTAGAGAAAGATGTGCAAGCTGGTGATGGCAGGACCGACAGGAGAAGAATTTTGTTCTGAGAAGTTCACTGCAAGGATTTACAAAATGGTTGGTGTGAGCAGAAACGGAAAATAGGATGAGGCGAGATTTCATCTGAAAATTGCATCCAACTTACTTTTTAATTATTATTTTTTAATGAAAGCTTATTCCCATATTCTGGTTTTGTTTTGTTTTTTTTTCTTTTGGGAAGGAGGAGAAAATGGACAGGAAACTACCTAACTAAAGTAGTCCTATAGAGCTTACATTCCTGCTAAATGATTCACAGATCACCTAGTAACCAAAGTCTGCATCAGGTAGAGAACTCTGGTAGTTGATTTAAAATTTGCTTATGGAAAGTACTGTTTCTGATCTATTACTTGGAGCGATAGCAGATAAAAAATTATCTAGATCCTCTCTTTAGGAGCAGTATGAATACACTTGACTTCTTGACCTCAAAATACAAATCACACCACACAGACAATATGACATCCATCCCTGCTTTCTCTTAGCTTTTGCAGAACCAGTGTTATAGGGCAAGCGGTCAAATAGTCCTGCAGAAGTTGGTATGTCTATTGGATGCAGACTGAATCCTGACTTATAAATTGGAAGCCAGTGCATGAAAGCGATGGTACAGTGCATTCCACATCTCCTGAGGACAGTGTCACTAGTTTCATGAGCTATTTGGAGTAAATCTTGTCTACTCTCAACACATGTGACTATGTAAGCTAAAATGAATAGATGTGTACTGCAAACACCAGGTTGAACGCCAGTGTTTCCCACTTCATAAAGAGCAGGGAAGAGGCGAGTCATGCTTACGTTTCTTTTGTCATGTATATTATTTATAGATTTGAAATTATTGTGTGTCCAAGTTTTTGAAAAATCTAATAAACATAGATCTTGCATGGAGCTGTTTTACTATCCTAAATGTCAAACACCTCCCCCACAAAAAAAACCCAAACTAAACAAACAAACAAGTGACATTTGAGACCTGATTTTTTCTTCAAGCTATATGCATGCTTATACAAATAAATTGGGGTTGTAGTAATATTTCATCTGACTCTAGTGTCATATGCATGTAACTGCATCTTAAATTGCCAGTTTACAGTCTGTTGTAGCTATTTTGCAGGTGATTCTTCCCCACTGCTTGTATACAAATCTTGCATACTGTAAAAATTTTACATGTTCATTTACTGTGTTGCTTGTATTTTCAATTAGAAAGTAGTAACCCTTACCTAAATGGTTATGTCAGCCATTCAGATGATGCTTAGGTAATTAAATAACTACTCAGTGTTGCAGTTATGATGGTGTACATTTTAACAGAAGTAGGTACACTGTAAAGTTATACTTAATGAAGAACACATTCAGCAAGAATACAGGCAAAACATATGCCCTTATTTGGTTTTTAATTACATGTTCTTGAATCAAATAATGTGATAAATCAAGCAAATGCCTGAAATAAGGAATTTTGGAAGACTGAGAAAGGGATTAGAAAAAAAAGTAGAGGGCAGTTCATCTGGCTTTGGACTCATCTATTGTATCTGGATTGACAATTACAAACGTGACACTATGTCTTTTCCTTAAAAAAAACCTTGTCCTCCTTGGTCAGTCTATCAAAGCTCTGAGATTCGCAATTGCTCTGAAACAGTGAAAATAACTTCTGGCAGCAAGAACTGGGAAAGCAAAAGTTTCAGATTTCAGGGAATTTTAAAACATTCATCTGGCTTTTAGGAGACCCACAAAAATGTTAAGTACTAGAGGAAATCGCAATGGGTCTCCTCACTGATACTTGTCTTTGGCTGCTCTGCTCCTGACACCCCTTAGGTTAATGCATACTAAAGCACTGCTA
This sequence comes from Coracopsis vasa, assembly GCA_026283785.1. Lineage (NCBI taxonomy): Eukaryota > Metazoa > Chordata > Aves > Psittaciformes > Psittacidae > Coracopsis > Coracopsis vasa. The sequence goes on along the minus strand of JANHGB010015884.1, from coordinate 54,255 downwards.
AGAAGGCCCAGCAAAGAGCCCCATTTTTCCACATTAGTACAAGGAGTGTCAGAATGTGACAGTCATCTGCTGTAAACTTGCTTGATAAATACATGTACTAGATGGGGAAACTGCAGCCAAATTGGGTTATTTTCTGACTATCTCTGCCAGTTAACCAAGGCATATTTATGTTCTCAAGCAGCAGTTCATGGTATGTATTACATCCTGTCATTTACATGGCCTCAGAAAGTCTTTAGACAAGTCACGTCTGATATGATAGAGAATCTGAAAAGATTGGGTGGAGGAATCAGCTCTCTTGCGCTCAGTCCAGGGTGGGGAACCTCAAGAGCTGAAGAAACCATCTCAAACACATCCTTGCTGATTACAAGAAGTAGCAGCTATTCCACAGAATCATCATTTGATCCCTTTTTTCAGTGGCAATGATGTGTGGGAACCCTGATGGTCCTTGACATGGAAGATGAAATAATTTTTATGTTATTGAAATAGCATTGCCTCATGAAAACATCATGAAGAAACAGGGAAGGGGTATGGGGAAATAGGGCAGGGAAAACCTCAAATGATACAAGGAAGAAAGCTCTTTTTAGAAGGTTGCTTGCTCTTGGATAGTGTTGAAAAGAAACGGAATAAAAGAATAGAAGGATGTGTAGAGAAAGCACTTGTTATCCAAGGCACCAGAAGGAAAAAGTGAAGTAGCAACGGTTCCTTTAACAGTTCAAAGAAGAAAGTTGAAGTCCCAGTCTGCAATGCTGGACCATATCTCATTACACTGAAATGAAAGATGCTGTTTACTTTGATCAGAAATACTTGCATAAAAAATTGCTTTGGACTTGAATTGTGGAAAGAAAAATAATGTGCATAGCCTAGTCAACACCTTATGCGAGAGGACCAGCAGCCCTCACATAAATATGAAGGCATAAAGAAGACAAAACAAGGTTCTTTAAATAAAATGTTGCAAGGACTGATGCGATATTTAATTTTTTAAAGTCTGCTAAGCTAAAATAACAAAAGGATGTAAGTCTGAAAATTCTGTGGCACAACTGAATAGAAAAGCATTTTTGTCAATTATAATATGCTTGGGAGCTCTCATATTATTCAGACGATGTCAAATGCAAAGCAAACAGCATAAATGCTGAGCTGTGAGAAATTCTGTGTGAATAAATATGTGCCTATCACACTTTAGACATAAAATATTCATATATTTCAATGCTAATTCTTCCGTAACTGGACTGCTTCCTGAAAAAAACAAAGCAAAGCAAAGCAAAGCAAAACAAACCAAAACAAAACCAAAACAAACCAAAACAAAACCAGAAAACCCCAAATCAAACCAAACCAAAAAACTATGTTTTTACAGAAGAGTCACTGGCTACAAGTTATACTTAATATTATTGGTACAAATAGCAGCTATAAGCACTAACTAGCCCATTTTAAAATTCCATTATCTTGTAATTGTGAACTTTCACATTACAGGGTGATAATTACAGAAGCAAACTTAGCATGGGGGCAGACAGCGTTTTTCTTACATCATTGCCTAATAGTGTGGAGCTGGTTAGGATTCAAGTCCAGACCCTGAATTTGCTGGTGTCTCAGAAGCAGCTACAGGTTAGCACTTAATAAAGAATAGGTCAGCTTTTATTGAAGCGGGACAGCCAGAGAAAATTTCAGATGTAACACCATGGTTTCTTGCCCATCTAAAGGAGAGCTCTCACTTCCTTAAGTGCCCTGACTGCTGATGGGAAAAGCCCAGCATTTTCAATCAGGCCTGGGAGCAAAAACTCCCCAAAATTATGTATATGTACTGGTTTTATTGGATATTTTAGTTATTCACAGCACTGTGGACTGAGAAAGACAGCTCACCTGTTTGTATGGCAAGTCTGAAAAGAAGCAATTTTCATCAATGCACAAGCATTTCTCAGCTCCTCTGTCAGGCTCCAAGTAAGCACATATGCAATGCAACGATCTGCTTCTGTGCCTCTCTTCCTAGATCTGTACCTTTGGAATGATGATCTTTAGGGATAAATAATGGTCTTTAAACTTGTCAGGCACTGTGATAATGGAGTGATACTACAAAGATATCTGTAAAGAGATAGGTGCTCCAAAGCAATCTCTTCCTGGGGAAAACAGCATGCACCCTACTGACACTGCAATTACCTAGCACTGCCCAAGCCTGCTTTCACTTGCTTTTTATGCCTGCTGGATTCCTCTACCAAGTTATTGGTATACACCTACCTTGGCTAGTTCAGTTCTCTCTTCTGTGGCATTCCCTAGCAGCAGGTTCCCGGGGCTTTACCCACTTTCTCAAAAAAAAGCAGCTTTGCCGCTCTTGTGAGCTCCCTATTTATCTGTCGCTTGGACTTTATATTCCTTGAGCCCTATACAAATCTTGCCGCAGGACATTTTACTGGGTGTTTTCTGCCTCAATTAGCCTCCTTAGTATTCATACTCATCTTGCAGCAGAATTTTCATTGTGTTTCTGTACAACTCACCACTTGTGGTTCCTAATGCATTTTTCACTGTGATCCCTGACATCTGAAACTGATTCCCTATATTTCTTTGCCTCATAAACTCTTCATCATCTTCCAAATACCCGCTGAAGATGTACCTTTTAACGCTTGCCTATATCTCTTAATTTATTTCTCTGCTTTTTTTACTGTATAACTCATCAGTTTTGTTGCTAAACTGCATAATGTATTTAGGAATACATGGTATATTAAAATAATAATAATAATAATAAAGTTATATAAAATATGTCTGAATTGTATTGTCCAGATTCTTCTTACTTACATTAGTTGGAAAGGAAATACATAATTTTCCACAGGATTACACAGATACACTCTGGAGTCATTGAAAGAGACTAGGACACAGTATATTTTATGAGAAGACTTGACAGCAATCCTAGATGCTATGCAATGTGCCAGAGGCTGCTTACCTGTGTGGTGGGCTGCTCTAGATAGAGCAACAAGCAGAGTTAGGATTAGGAGATGGGCATGGCAGCGAAAAGCCATGTTACAGTCAGAAAGAAGCCAAGTGTTGGCTTCTATGAAACAAATCTTGTGCGTAAATTCAGCATTTTACTCACTATCTTCAGTGAAAAATCTTTTAGCCCTTCATTGTTTATTCTCTGCAGCTTCTTTATTGATACAAAGCATTAGTGTACGAATCTCATTCGCACAGAAGGAGCAGTAGTCTGTGCTCATCTTGCATCCTTGATCACCTTAGGTTTGTATATAACCTCCAAAGCCACAGAGCCAGCAGAGCTGCAGTAAGGCTTTAAAATCACTTTAAGGTACTTACCTCAAATGAGTTTTCAATGCCCCTGGTCTTGAAAACGAGTAAGTCAGAAAACAGAGAGTACATAACTCTGCCCCCAGAGGTTGTGTCACTGGCAAAGTCAGGCATTACTAATTACTGAAGTGCCTTACTGTGTCCTTTGGCTTAAGTAACTAAGGAACTGATCCAAAGAGACCACAGAAATTGGGGAATTTTCTTCCATTTACTTCAGCAAGCTGGGGTCAGGCCTTTGTTACAGTGTTCCAAAACCTGCTTAAATACATGTCGAGTTTCTGCTGGTCTCGTAAACTCTGTCAATTGTTCCCAGATGCACTGTGCAGAAAATAATTTTCCTTTTCTGTGAGATTTAAAATACAAACAGCAAGCAATATGAGAAGTCTGTGGGCAGCTGGTTTGACTTTTGTCCTAGAAACTCCAGACAGGCCATGCATAACCTTTCTTGAATAGAAAAAATAACAATAATTCAAATTGGTTTTGAACATGAGTGCAGTCAAAAGATTTGAAAATAGCTGTAATGACGTTGGCCTGGAAGGAACTTCAGACACCACTGAGGAAAGAAATAAGAAGAAAAGAGAATGGAACTGTGAGCAGGAAATTATTAAATGAAATTCAAACCAGAAAAGAAATGCTATAATAGATCTTAATCCAAATTTTGTCTTCATTTTCACTTTCTATATTTCCTTTATTCCTAATCTCCTCCTCTCTTGCAGGTTTTAAATAGGCATGATAAGGCCATTGGCTTCAGTAAGGGTCTTGCTGTTTTGCCTCAATGCCATTGCAAAGTTTGTCACCCTCAGAGACTGTGAAATGACTGCCTGTGGTCTGGAAGAACATGCCTGAGTTTCTCACAGTCTTCAAGAAAGACAAATATGAATGATATTTACACATCTGCTCCTGTATTATCCTTTTTCTCAGATATGCTGGGAAGGGGACAATTGACCTTATATGGTCAAATGGGGATCTGCTCACTGAAGGATGTGTCCTAATGATCTTCCAAATAGCCTTGAAATACTTTTCCTGAACACTGAAAAGAGGGAGTAGGCAGATTTGTTAGTGTGACACTGTATGGAAAATAATTTAAATTTAATATTAAGGGAATCCAAACTAAATATCACTTCCTGTCAGAAGGGAAGTGTTTGCCTTGAAATGTGTGAAAAGACCTATTTCTTGAGATGCCTGAGAAGCAGTGGAAGGTAAGTATGCAGTAAAAGGCAGTCTTACCTTGTCAGGAGGAAAAACCAGGTAACCTTAAGGTCAGATGTGTCTAAAATGGGTCTTGGAATAATTTAATGGAATGGGTCTAATATAATGTTAGCAGCTGAATTCATCACTCAAGGCTCAGTACTTATTTGAAAGTGTTCACACAGTGATATATATTTAGAAACCAACAACAGCCTAGTTTCAACTGCTTGTCACACATGTAGGATGGGTGCTAGATAAAAGTGACATGGATTTGAAGACAAAAAAAAAAAGAAGAGGAGAGCTTAAGTATGAGCCAGTGTTCCACTCGTCTAAGGAAAGGTCCAGGAGTCAGAAGAATCAGTTGAGAGCTTGTCAAAGTCATTTATTTCAGGGGTTTAATGAAGCCTGGCTAACAAACTTACTTCACGAAATAGAAAGCTAAGGAGCTAGCCTTCAATTTGCAGTTATAAATTTGAGATACTGTATCTAGGACATGGTAAAACAATTAGCAATACAAAATGCACCTGCTTCTATACCTAGTTCATTTTAGATAAAACAATCTATAGCCAAGATTGATCTATGGAATTAAATGAAGCAATTATGATTGGGCCAGAAAATATCTATATGCATGAAAATCCAGTGCGTATTAAAGTAATTAGCTAAGCCACCAATCCAATGCAGTTAAACATACTGCACGAATGAGTGACCCAATTGTTCTGTTGTGTTAGTGTTAAGCAGATGTAAAATAGGTTAAATTTAGATTCAGTGGATTGCTATGTGTTTTTATTCAGACCACCTTTGCTCTGATTTCATTTGAGTACAGTGGTATACACCCAGTGTCACAGGGAGCAGCAACAACACAACTTACTAGTATTTGATAGTTTAAATACTTGTTGGCTTGTTAGGATGGACAAAAAGATAGAAAGAAAGAAAGAAAAAGGAAGGACTGAGGGACTATTTATTTGAGGAAGAAAATACAGACATATAAACTAAAGGACAAATAGGTAAACACTTCATCCAACCTGATTTTCACCTACTTATACACAACACAGTTGTGCCTGGTAAAACCAATACTATTTCCTTCTTCTTTTGCTACAGATTGCTGCCTGTTTCTTCTTAAGGTACCACTCTGACACTGCTATGTTTCCTGTGTGCTTTTTATTTTTTTTGTTTCCCTGGTCTGCATTTGGGGTTGATAGTCTTAGGACCTGAGTTCATGAATTTAGATGCTGTTCTTAGTCTTAAAAAGCTTGTGTATCCCATTCTTCCCCTGACAACAAAAGCTCTATGATTTTTTTGGGGGAGTTGAGTTTTTTAGGGTTAGTAAGATTGTGAGGTAAAGGCAGCCATTACATTAGCCATATAGACCCACTGGTGGATTCTCTAGCTGGCAGGTCTAACTTGGATGCAGTGACAATGGAAGAGGCAGAAAGGCTCAGCAGACCAACTCTACAGTGGAGATGTGCACCGTGGAGAGTGTAGGAGATGGGGAGGGACAGAGTATGCCTAGACAAAATCAGATGCCTCTGTAAAATACAACAGGAAATGTGGTGTTGGTTCCAATATGAATAGCAAGTCTTGTTGCTTTTGTTAACTGCAAATGTTGCTGTTGCTGGGTTTTACATATTTTTCACTCATTTTTTTTCATTTTTATTTTTCCTGAGAAAAACAGATATATAGCACATCCACATCTTGAAATGTGCTGCATTCATAAGCCTCCAAATGGCAAAATACATGAGGAAATCTAACACAAACGATGAATTTAAAAAAAAATAATTGAATGATGCATAAAACGAGAAAACAGAAAAGTGTAGATTAAAATCCAAGAGGTGTTTATAGAACTGAGTCAACAAATCAGCTTGAACACATTCATGCATTTACTTTACACCTATCTATAATTCACTTTCTAGATTGTTTGCCTGAATATGTAGGGCCTGATTGCCCTCTTGCTTGTTTGTTTAAATCAGGAACATCTTCGGTGCATTCACTAATATAACAGTGACATAACAGAGAGATGAGTCAGTCACAGAAGAAAGTTATATAATGGTATTTAAAAAAGATGTGCGATAGTTTACTGTGAGGAAAAAACATCTTTTACGAACTCTCAGCAAAGAGGTGAAAAAGGCGGACTATATACTGGGGACCAGCTCCTCAGTGGCTGAGACTTGATCTATGCTGACAGAAGATTAGCTTCAGAATGTCAGACACTGAAATGAGCATAAGGCAGCAATCTCTCCCACTGGTGCCATTGACTGGAATTCACACTAGCCCTGTGCATGCCAGCCAGTGGTCATTTATGCAAGATGCGAGAGCCACAGCCATCCTGTTCTTATTTCTGCACTCCTGTTCAAGGTGCCTACCAAGCCCCATTATTGCACCTTTCACATGCAACACTGCTTTCACATGGCCAAGAAACAGAAGTGAAGCCACACAGAATCAGAGAATCATAGAATGGTTTGAATTGAAAGGGACCTTGAAGCTCATGTAGTTCCAACCCCCTGCCATAGGTGGGGAAATCTTCCACTTCCCCTTGCTCAAAGCCCCATCCAACCTGGCCTTGAACACAGGCAGGGATAGTGCAGCGACAGCTTCTCTGGGCAAATTGTTCTAGTGTCTCATCACCCTCATAGTGAAGAATTTTTTCCTAATCTAAATCTCCACTCTTTCAGCTTAAAGCCATTCCTCCTTGTCCTGTCACATGATAGATTCAATCTCCTGCAATTTTGTGCAAATCTTTTTGGAGCAAGGGAGATCACATGCAGAGAATAGTTCATATTCCGTCCACACAGTTAAACAAAATTAACTTTGGACAATGAATACATTTGAGGAAATCGTGACTTGCATGCGGATAGTCCCACAAACAGGAAATGAGACTGAATCGATCTGGTAAATTACTCCTTGCAAATGAGTCATGAGTCATTCAGACATACTTTTGCAAGCATTGCATTCAGAGCTATCTGGAGCAGTCAGTGAGGAGGGGAAGAGAAGTACTGTTTCCTGGCAGAAGTGTAAGCAGAGTGTCCAGCCTATCCTATCCAGGATTGGTAGCTCACAGGTAGCTGCCATCATCTCCCACCTGTTGTGGCACTGATGCTTTGTTGCTGGAAAAGGTTTCCACAGTGACCAGGGAATATCACTGTAAGATCTGTAGTTTACACCAATGCTCAGGTCACCTTGCAGAGCGCTGTCAGAAAACAAGGCCTCAGTTCTTTCCCAGTAAGCTTTTTGGTCTGTGAATTTTGGGTACTGCCACTGTGGATCCTCTGCCTTTCAAATACATACTTCATAGGACTGGACCATACATGTCAGTGGGAAATTTCAGCCTCATTAGCAACTATGTTACATCAAATTAAACTCCCTGTGAACTCATTAGATCTAGCTATACTCCTAGTGTTGTATTTATCTTGGTTTATGTTGTATTTATAATGTTTTATATTGTATTTATCAAGAAATAACTACATTGGGGAAAGCAAAGATTCTGGATAAGTAGCTGGATATGTGAAAGATGGCTATCTTCATGCAGAATACAGCTATGAAATAAAGTGCAGAGGAATAAGCCAATTTCTTAGTGCTGATCTTAGAACTATTCATTTTTCCTCTATCCATAAAAACCCCTCATATTTTATAAGAGGTGTAGGGAACGTGGCAGCTGATGTAGGCTGTTAGGCTGCCATCCACAATTGATGTGTGCAGTGCTGGCTTCTGTGTGGGCAAGTGCTAGGACCACAGCTACTCTTTTGGGAGGCAGGAATATACTGACTCATAGAGAATTTGATGCAAAATTATTTAACACCATTTCTTAGCTTTTTTCTGAATGTAGATAATAAGGTTGAGAGAGAAAATTATTGAGCCATTGGCACTACTCGATGGATCAATTCCATCTTTATTTTTCTATCTTTTTGGGTGCCTGATCCTTCTTTCTGTCAGTTAAGCCTGAGAAGATAGACTTTGTATTCCCGCATATTAAATGGCAGGGGTATTCTGTCTGGGAAATAACAAATCTGTTACTAATAAAGCCAGAAGGAGTAGGAGAAACTTGTGGAGAACACTTGAATGGGAGTATACTGATAAGTGCTTTTTGCTCAGCAGAGATAGGTATTGTGTGTGCATATTTGTGGGTGAAAGAGAAATGCTTTCAAAAACACACACATTTTTCAGTGCAGGTAGAATAATAGTTTTTACTCCTGAGAATACTCAGGTGACAGACAAAGTAGTGCTTAAAGAAACTTTGAGCTGAAGTGTTATTTCTACAGCCATTATCAGCTGCACTCCCATGACTAAAATGTGTTCCTCCAGAGAGAGAAGAAAGCTAACAGAGCTTCTAGCCAGTTTGCAGGAAATCTGTTTTTGTTTCTTCAGAAATGAGCAGAGGGAGTACTAGGTGAAAAAATTAACTTTGCTGAGACCAGATTTGCAGCACACAAGCAGACATGAAATGGACAATTATATAAGTTAAAGCCCCAGTCACACAATGGGGAATCCCAAGGCGTCTTGTTTTTAATGGTGTGGTGACATCTGAGACCAAATGAGCACTCACTTCTTCAAACTACAGCACATGAGGTGAGGTACTAAAAGTTTTCAATGGCCAGAACTGTAAATCACTTTAAGGAGTTCTAGGTTTTTAATCTTCCACACTTAAAATGATAACACCTTATGTATTATTAATCAAAAAGAAGGATGTATTTCTGTTACATGGTTAGATGGTGCCACACCACATTTATACTACTTGATGGTAAGATTAACTGAGGTAGCCCACAGCTAAAGATCTCTTCCAGAGACCCCATCGGCAGTCTTTCTAGTTTCATTACTCTCCTAAGAACTGTGTAGATTTGTAAATATGTTTCCCAGTTATTTCTGTTTCCTTTTGTCAGTAAAGCATCATAACATATCATGGAATTTTGTCAGCACAGATCTTTTCCAGCAACATGCCACAGAGAGACATTTTTAAATGTAGGGTAAGTAAGGGTTAAAAATTGCTCAGTGAAACAAGATAGTGCTTCCAAATTGCATTTGGTAATTCTAGGTTGTCCCAAAATACCTAGTGAGAGACATTTAATGAAATGTTTTTAAAAAATAGTGTTTGTCTGGATTAGAGGATTTTTCTCTCATTTGTTTTGTGTGCAGAAAAAGGCTGAGAGTATGAAGAAGTGAGGGGAAAAGGTCTGGTTTTCAAAGTACAGTATGTATTAGCCATGTCAGTGCCTCAAAATAAGCATTGCCCCTCAAAATCAGACAAAATACAGAAGCTCCGTCTGAAAGTGTGGTCTAAGCACTATTCATGTCTATGTCTGCACTGAATATATCATCACTATTAGATATGAAATAGAAAACGCCAGGGATCATGAGAGAAACAGACAGCCAAAGGACATGATGGGAAGCAGTAAGATTTTGAAACTGACTGTGATTAGTCTCGGTATTGAAGGAAGACTTAATGTCCAGAATACTTATGTATAGCATATCTAATTCACTGAGATGAACAAATTATCCAGGGTTGAACTAAAAAGAACCCTGGTTTTAGACTACAAGAGAAAGACCGCTGCTTTGAACTACAAGAAGTCAAAAAATCCTGCTTTGAACTACAAAAAGAGGTACCAGCAAGAAGAACCTTGCTTTAGCTGAGCAGCAAAAGAATTCCGCTTTGAAATACAAGTAGGGGGAAAAAATCCTATCATATTCTGAGATGAAATGAAGGAAGAAATGCACTTCCAAAACAAAGACAAAACCTGGGTTTTGGCATTTGAAAGAGAACAAAGAGAAACAGCTGTAAACACAGCAGCAGAGTTGTTATCTAACGGTCAACACCTAAGACTAGAAAGAACTTCTGAGTCATCCGGTCTCTCCTTAGCTGTATTACTTACCTAACTGCTTCACTTGCTCTTTCTGTAAAACATAGCTGACTCTGCTTACCTATCTCTCAGAAGAGAGGATTTTTTTCGCAGTGCTTTGAAGATGTTAAGCCTTATGTACGTGCTAAGTATTGTTATTATACTTTGCTATGGGTGATTACATTGCATAGGAGAGAATAAAAGACTGCTTTAGTATAGAAAAGATAAATGAACATCCTAGCTATAAGCAAGAGTAGGCAATGTAGGAAAAAAAAATCAAAAGACTGAATAAAAGAAAAAGAAAAAAGATGGGGAGGAAAGAAGTAAGCAAGAACGCTCTTCCAAGTACATCCATCATCCATGAAATTGAAATGTCTTGGAAATGACTTGTAACTGGGTGAATTTCCATATGGAAATGATTTGCAACAGGGAAAGTGCAGTTTGCATCCCTCCTACCAGACGTAGACCTCTTGCTGTCACATTGCCATCTGGTGGGGAAAAGAGACAGGCTTTCATAGTGTGTGGTCTCCAAGGAGGGCTATGCTGGTAGAGCTGAGGCAGGAGACACCAGGTATTGATACCAGAAATGCTGCTGCCTGCAAAGACTGTTGCTTGATTGATCTTTCTGGATGCTTCACCGTACCAAGGAGATCGACTGTGCTAATATGAAAGCAAATGCACTATGTAATGGTGCTTCTGCTAACAGATAGGCAGAAGGTGGCCAGTCATGCTGAAGGATATGTGCAGAGTACTTCAAAAAATAATATGTAATTAGGGAAACATATGGGTAAATGAATTCCAAAGACTGGGTCCTTCATCCACTCATCTATATGCCATAACCAGATCTTTTCTTTAATATTTCCATTGAAAATGGAGAAATAATGAGACACAGCATATGTATTTGTACTTCTGTATGCATTAAACAAAGAATTTGCTTTGGATGACCTGATAATTGTGTCCAGCATAATGGAGATACATGAGGAAAACACAAAATTAACTTTGTCTTGCAAAAAATTCAAAATGTACTGAATTAATGTGTTGTTGTTTTTTTTTTTTGCTTGAGCACACACAACAGAGGAAAATAAGAATGAAGCTGGAAGGAACAGAAAGGTCCATGTTCTGCAGAATGTTTTGCTATTTCAGAAGTGAATATTAATTGGGGTATAATTTTCTTGCCTCTCCAAACATAGTCTGCTAGTTAAGTCAAACCTTTCCAAAGAAAATGCTGATGTCTGTGGGCTAAAGCATATTTCCAATATGTGACAAGACAAATCAATTGAAACGGGAGTGCCCCAGATAAAGCTAGATTCTCTGCAGTTACTTTATCTTCATGAATGAAATGATTAAAGTCAGTCTTGTTCAGGGAGGACAGATCCTGAGTTCATTTTCACCCGTGTTTGTCAGATCACCTTTGCTGACTCCATTCATCAGCCTTGCAGCAGTAAGGTTTCTGTGGCATCATTCAAAGGCATCAAAACAGAAAGTTCTTCAGATATTGATTCTGCCACTAAGTATTAGGCACACTGTTACATTTGATTTTTATGGATTGTTATCTTCCTCATGGACCTTTCTATTCCAGGTTCCCCTGAGATCGATGAGCATGCATGCTAAATAGAACCTATCAAGCATTATTCTCCTCTCATTTTAAACCATACATTTCAACAAGCAGGATGGAATTCAACGTGCCTCAAAAAGCTACTGAGAAACTGCAATTCAGCTTCCTGTCAGATCAAGGAAGGCCAAGGACTTCTATACTGCCAAACAACATCCTGCACAGGGAACATCTGTACCCTTCTAAGCTGCATGGTCTAACCATTAGACACTGGCATAAACCTTCTCCAGCTTCCTAAATATGCTTTTCCGTTTGTTGTACCGTGAAGGATCCCTTCTTTCCTTGAATTCTGTTGTCATAACTTTTTAGGTGGAGGGGTTTGGTGGATATGATTTTTTCAAGTTTTCTTTACCTCAAAGTAACTATCTTTTAGCTTAAAAATCTAAAAATTGCTTTTACTAAAAGTGTATATTGAAATACGAAAGATTGACAAAATTGGGTGATTACTGGAACAGAACCTATTCTGCTGTAGACCGATATCCTGAAGAGTAGTTAAGTCTCTGCACATAATAAAAACTAAATTCCATAATATGAAGCTTTGATAATCCCTTCAGTGTGAGTAGATACTTTCCCCTTCCTTTCTGCATAACTTTTGTTACATAACACTGAATTCTGGTTAAATATGTGTCTCTGTTCATGTGGGCCGCATGAAATTTAAATAATCTGAAAAACAGGTGCCACCCAGCATGGTGTTTTTAGTAATATAGGGCTTGATCCTCCCTTGCAGCATCCACAGGTTGACTGTTCCCACTAATACAAGAAGAGAGCAAGATAGGTGGGAAACATTATGAAAGCTGAATATCAAATACCCACTAAAGGCATGTGACTGCAGTGTAAGAAGAAAAGGTAGTGAAGAATGAACTCTACAGAGAGTACTATAGCCACTGCTTCCCAGAATTGTTATGTAAAATAGTGTTATAGATTATAAATTAGATTATAGATTATCAACTATAGATTATAGAAATAGAATATAGAAATAGAAATAGATATAGACATAGACACAAGCATAGAAATAGAAATAGAAATAGAAATAGAAATAGATATAGACATAGACACAGGCATAGACACAGACACAGGCATAGTCATAGATATAGATGATATAGATATAGATATAAAATGCAAAATACTTTTCTCAAGTCTTCAATGTTTCTGAAACACAACTAGAGGAAAAGTGTTATACACTTCTTTTTTCTTCTTTTTCATTTGTTAATCAATCATTTGCCTATTAATGTGGAAATGCAAAGAGTTTCACAGAAATGATACAGATATTTGTCTGTAGGCATATTCACCCCAGCAGGAGCTTAACAAGTACAGTGAAGGGAAGAAGACTCAGAGACAGTGTATTCCAAGTCCGAGACTTGGCATCACAAGCGTTACTGCAGTACAACAGTATGAGAGGCTCAAACACAAAATCAGTCATGCCCAGTTTGTTTGGGTTTCAGGCTGTACAGCAAAGAAGCATTTGTTGATCAAGCAAAAATAAATGTTACTGTGACATGATTGATTATTTAAGTTGCAGCAAGATACATTCATCAGCTGTTACTGTGTAAGTACAAGGCAGAAGACACAAATGATAATGCACTTGCCATTTTCACTATATAGTAATTCCAACTTTTACCTTGCAAACTCTTTATTTTACTTAGTATCTTTCAGGACAGGGTCATTTATAGGATTATTTGATTAAAATCAATTATCACAAAGTGACACCATTGCAGTTCCTTTTCTTTACCTAGAAGTGTTCTGAATTTACATCACCTTGACAATTAAAGCTCCAAACCAGTTGTGAAAGCCTTTTATATCTGGTTTTCATTAGTTCATATTAAACAATTCATTGGCTTGATTTTCACTTCAGTTAGCCTTCTTATAAAGTCTGCTTAGACATAATGTTGATATCACATAGGAGGTGAAATGAATTAATGCATCAAAAGAAACACTAAGTAGAAAGCTATTTTTTTCCCCACATTTTATTATTTTGCAGATATACTTGTCAGTCATGTGCAAGAAATACTGAGACCAAGAGAGCAGGAAAGCAGCACTAAGTCAAAAGGATGCTTTGACACTGAATTCTGTTTTCATTTGCTGAAGCAGGTGTATAGTCAGCAAATCTCTGCTGAAGGGAATTATTTTTTAGATGGTCTCTTCTTAGTATTACAGTGGTGCCACTAAAGCTGCTATAATTAAGGATCTCTCAGCATTTCATTACAAAACCATATTTTCAAGTGGATATATAAATTACACATAGAGAAATTCTGCTTCTCGTTCAAATGTCTTCCTAAAATTAGCATTCTGAGTGGGTTCTTAAAAAACCACACATACTAATCTGTGGATAAGAATGACTTAATGAGTATTTAACTCAGAAACCATGGAGGAAGAGCTGTAACCCAATGAGAATAAATGGGTTACCACTTTCCAGATCTGTGCAAATATTGTATGTAATGTAATGTACAAAATGCCCCTGTACACAGGAGCAATGATCATCAGAAATGTGTTGGCTTAGCAGACAGGGAGCATCCTTGCATTTATAGATTTTTGATGTTTGGTGGAAGGCCTGTGCAGGCTAACTGAAAATACAATATCTCACCTATTTTTAACCTTAGTAAAAGGTTAGAAAAAGAGATTTACAGTGTAGCTTGCCTAAGATAACAGTGAGAAAAAAAGCAATTCTGTTATCTAGTTCATGCCAAATCCAATAAACTGTTTTGTCCAAATTATCCTCCCTATTTACGAGTATACACTTCAACAGAAGGTGAGCATCAGCTAGAGGAGCAACATGCTGAAAATGTATTAGCGACTGCATAGCTTATGCAGAGCAAGTATGGCAAGTTAGGCTGGCATAAGCAAGGGGACCTTCTTTGCTGGCTGAGATGCTTTAGCCCGTAACTCTGTAGGAAAACAGCTCGATAGCATGGCCGGGCGCTCCAGCTTGCAAGTGTAGCTTTGCCTTTGTGGCAGGCAGTGGAGGTGGAGAGTGACTCAAGCAGGGAAGATCCCAAACTCATCTTCCCTCGACAGCCAGAGCTATCCAAGGTTTTCTTTCTCCAGTTATTATCAGTCTGTTTTCACTCTTTTCCCTTCCACAAGATCAGACTGGAACCCTGTTTATAGCTTGTGAAACAGTGTATGTTCTTGAGGGGGTGTCCATGGGCAAACATGGCAATGGCAATAATGTTATTTCATGTTGGGCTCCATTCTGATATTTTGGTCTTTCCCTTCTTATGCAAAGCATGTGTTCATCATGTAGGTGTTAGGCAGAAAAGGTCAGCTGTGCACTTCTGACTTTGAGCGCCAGATACTTTCCACAGCACTGCAACAGGCAGTTCTGGAGTCTGAGTTCTGTCTTATATGTGGCATGCATTTTTTAATTCATTTATAAAGGATTACAAAAAACCCCCAAAAAACAACAAAACAAACAAAAAAAAACTAAAGCAAAACAAACCCCAACATTTTCACGTCTTTGCTGCACTATAGATGTGTTTGTTTAATTTTACTTTAAAAATACCTAAACATTTTTATGTCAGATTTATTCAGTATTTACCCAAAAGACCAAAGCAGCTTTTTTTGGAACATATAGTGATATGATCTATAAATAACAAAAAGGATTAATTAGGTATTTATCCAACAGATGGTCAGTGAATTAAATAATACAGGTTTTAGAAAACTTCATACTTATGTATTTTTGCCTAAGAGCCCAGTTAAATCTGTATAGAGCACTAAACATGAAAATCCAAAGGATGACATTAAAAGACAAATGTAAATAACAAAAGCAGTGAAATTCCATTTCCAGGACTTGTGTGGTTCAGCAGCAAATGTCTGCTTCTCCAATCTTGTTTTGCTGGAGTTACTTCTGATTCATGCCAGTATAACGAGGAACAGACCCAAGGATGAACTTTTGTTCTTTATAAATCATGCTGTTCTGCCTTTTTTTTAGTTTTGACTTAAATAGTTCTAGCTTACCTGTCAGTTTGTCAGATCATTGACACCAAACTATATTAAACCATAGTTCCTGTCGGAGTTACCCACTGCATATCTAATACTTGCATAACTTAAATCACTCAAATTATGTAAAACAAGGCCTGTGTGTGATGGAATATATTAATCTTTTGCATATTTATCAGGAGAAAAAAAACAAGATTTAGTCCACTTTCCACACAGGGATAAACACACAAGAAAAAAAAAAAGATTGTAGAAAATTATTTGAATCCTGATGCTTGTGTTTAAGAAAGTATCTGGTATTAACATGGACATGGAGACATGGACAGTGGGATTGAGTGCACCCTCAGCAAGTTTGCCGATGACACCAAGCTGTGTGGTTCAGTTGATACACCAGAGGGAAGGAATGCCATCCAGAGGGACCTTGACATGCTTGTGGGGTGGGCTGATGCCAACCTCATGAAGTTTAACCATGACAAGTGCAAGGTCCTACACCTGGGTCGGAGCAATCCCAGGCACAGCTACAGGTTGGGCAGAGAAGAGATTCAGAGCAGCCCTGGGGAGAAGGACTTGGGGTGTTGGTTGGTGAGAAACTGAACATGAGCTGGCAGTGTGTGCTCGCAGCCCAGAAAGTCAACTGGGGTTGGAAATGGATGATCTTAGGGTCCTTTCCAACCCTAACTATTCTATGATTCTATGATTCTATGATTCCATGTTTAATCTTAAGTTTTGACAACCTGATTCATTGCACTTATTTCCACTTAAGTTGCATATTATCTTCTGCATGTCCTCTCAAATTTTTTTTATATTGCAAACCCCCATTTATAAACAACAAATGAGTTTGCGCTACAACTCTGTTCCCTTTACCTGCCCATCCACGTAATCTGGCATTTTGAATAGGTGACATCTGAGCCAGGTGCTGTGGAAAAGCGAGTCTGTCCCACCTACTGAATGATGGTTGTTTCCCTTCTTCAACAAAATGATGTGTTTTTTTTCTTGATAAACAGACTACACATGTTAAACTAGTAGGTTTAATACTGACATGGCCATGAAAATGGCCAGGGATGTCAGAGTAACAGGAAAGGCTTGTAAAGGTATGTCACAAACAAAAGGCAGACTAGGGTTAATGTGAGCTCTCTCCAGAAGTTAATGGGAGAACTGGCTACCCGGGATTTGGAGAAGGCTGAGGTTCTCAGTGACTTCTTTGCCTTAGCCTTCACTGGGAAGTGCTCCAACCACACTGCCCAGGTCTTGGAAGGCAGATGCAGGGACTGTGAGAATAAAGACCTTGGGCCCACTGTAGGAGAGGATCAGGTCTGAGATCATTTTAGGAACTTGAATGTCTTGACGGAGCTGCCAGTGTTCAAAGCCAGGTTGGACAGAGCCTTGGGCAGCATGGTCTAGTGGAAGGTGTCCCTGCCCATGGCAGAGGACTTGGAACTAGATGATCCTGAGGTCCTTTCCAACCCAAACCATTCTATGATTCTACTAAAAGAAAACCAGTTTTTTTTCTCTTATTTTTTAAATTCCCTTGTAAGCATCCTATTCTCATTTCAGCTATATAGAGCAAAGGCACCAGTTTACTGCTTTTAAATCTCAGTATTTCAGTCAGGTTGAGTGTTATCAATATCCACCCTTTTTTAAAATTTTATTATATATTTTACTTGGTACTTCAGGTCCTACAATCATGTGAGATCAGAAACCTTTTTTCATCACAAAAAGGAAACAAAAAGGTTTCTATACCTCATAACTGCAGAAAAAAAAGAAATTTAAATCTTTTATCTGGATATCTGATAAGACTCTGAAAAGAACAAAAAGAACTGCAATTGTGTCATGATTTTAAAATCTCACTGCTTTTAAATTAAGCACATTGTGTGATTTGATCAATTTTGGCGTTGGCAGAAGACTTCCTCTGAATCTTCACTGGACGTGGGTGGGAGTCAGGTTAGATCCCGTGCCTGCCACCCATCCCAAGGCTAAGACCATAAAGGTTAAGCTGCCATTATGAGGCATGATGATCCACTCTGTCTGTGGTGCCCTCCCACCATTATTAGTACTTGCCTCCAAGTAGATGAGAAGAGATATGCCTGCTAAAAATACAGGCCCCTCAATAGCTAAAAAGTGAGCAGGAACAATAGTGTAGTGTCCTCTAGAAACTGAGGGTGAAAAAAGGGCAGGAGGGGGAGGAAGCACATTAAAAAACTGAGAAGAGCTGTACAGAAAAGTCAAAGGGGAAGCAAAGCAGATGACCTACAAACCAGCTACTACTCTTTGGGAAAGCAGCTTTTGCTTGGAAGTCAGAAGAGAAATCATGACCAGTAGTAGGTATGGACTATGCAGTAAATGTGAGCCACACCTGTTAAGCAGAACCTACAAAGCAAGCCTTTTTTAAGTGAAGAAAATGAGATTAATATTTTACTGAGATTGATACTACTCACAGGCTTTGTTAGGACCAGAGCTAAGGGGTCATCAGAACTGGTTTTAATTTATTTTTCATAATGTAATTTTTTAGCATTTTTCTTTCTTCTGTCAGCCTTTTTTTCCCTTTCAGCAACAAAACAGCCTGAAACCTGTCTGACTTACTGTCTATCTGAAAAGTGGACAGAAGCGTGGATATCGTAGCACTTGCTAACCTTCATTTGGTCTTACATTTTTCTCTGTAGAACTATGATAACCTAATTTAATTAAGGGTTTGAACCTGCAAAAATGGAGTCATGGTCTGAAGGGAAGCAATGTGAGCAGTAGCAGGCAGGCAAGAAACCTCTGCAAGTGCCAAATGCAAGGTGAGCTGGGACCACTGCCTCTCTTCACACATGTCATCATGCAGATGTCATCTGATAACAATTTACTTAATACTGCATGAAGGGAAAGTTTCTCATCTTAATTACACAGAGCTCTGAAATATCACCATGGATTTCACTGAAATTACTGCATAATTAAAGTGGTGAGTAATGTAAACGAGACTATCATCAAGATTCATATTTTATTACTTATGGAGACCAAAACTGCGGCCTGGGATCCTGGTTTGTGGAAGTGGAGGAGGAAAATATGGGCATACAATTGGAACCCCTGGGAGAAAAGACAGTGTGGGACAAATGGAAGGAAGTGGGGACCATGGCATTGATGTTCTGCTTTGGGAAGTAGTACAAATTGTGACATACTACACAATAACGTGGATGATAATAAGGAAGATGGAGTAGTCTAAGGATCCGTAGATAAATATGTCTAGTCATTACATTTCTCCTTAGAAACTTGTGGTTAGTGGCCAGGGAACAGCAATTCACAGCTGGCCAGTGGTGAACAGCAGAGGAAACAAATGGAGAGGTAGTAGCAGCTACTTAAGGGTAGCGAAGGCAGAGACAGGAAGCATTAGAGATATTCTAATAGCTGTAGAGGAATTCAGTGTTGTGGGTGGAACAAAGACTTAAATAGCCCACACCTAAATTTCTGAAGAATAAATGCCAAATCAGCCATAAAAAGCCAAGAGAACTGACTGCTCAACTACCACAATTTACAAAACCAAAACCATGAATAGTTGGTAAAACAGCTTGGGATAAATGAAAACCAGCCCCAGTGTTTCAGCTCACACCTTAAAAAACAACCAAGTCCCCCTTCTCTGCCGTTGGAAATAGTACTTGGGGGAAAAATACTATTTTCTATATACTCTGGTATTTAGCAGTATTGGCTCACTGATTCAGAGTTTTTGTGATTGCATATAATCACAGGAGATGGTCTGGCAGGAAGCTTAAGAGATCCTCTAATCCTTTTCCACATCCACAGAAACATCTCAGTACCAGAAAATATCTATTATATTTGATTTCTGACTTTCTCAGAACCACTCACTATTAAATAACTTCAGAGAATCTTTTCTTTATGAATTTCAAGCTGGGACACAGAGAGACAGAAAATCAAGCAATTGCGTTATCATTTGGAATAGATATCACTTCTTTGAAATAGGGCAGAAATCTGCTCTGGCAGAGCAAGGAATAGTCAGGCGCTGGACCCTGAACTGTCTCTTCAGTTTGCCCATTTAACGGATTAATGGCACACCAAGGTTCATGCCTACCACGTATTTTCTTTCATTACTAAGCACTGCTCTTATCAAGGAAATACTAACATTTACTTAGCACCAGTAGTACAAACAGAAAACATTCTCTGGTGACAGCCCAGCAAGACTGGCTGTTTTCTCACACAACCAGCTGAGTGACAGCTTGCAGGATAGGGCCAAGTGGGCTGCAGGGTAGGGATAGAGGCAAAGAAGGGATCTTCTTATGCCCTGCAGAGAAGCCTAAAGGGGAATCGGATTTGCTTTTTAAGGACCAAAAAAAAAAAACCCAGGAAGGGGGTAGTATGGTAGAGAAGCCTGATTATAAGTAGGTTCTTTGTTGTCCAAACAGCTAACAATTTGGTAATATGCCTGCATATTTTTTGGCTGAATTGAATTTTACTTGGTTGTATTCTTAAGGGAGTTTTATCAGTAAAAACATTCTTTCCTGTGTGAGAATTGAGACATCTCTAGGACAGTGATTGCCGAATAAAAAAAAAACCAGTAGAAAACTACTGGCAGCCAAATATAGCACTAGTTTGTGCCTACTGAGAGGTAATAAAACATATGTTTCAGTAGCATCAAGTGGTGAGAAGTGGGAGGAATAAGATCTCTCTTGATTATCTGAGGTCTTTGTCCTGTAACCTTTGTTTTGCCCACTGAGAAATCCTTTTGGCATTTCACAACACCTCTGAGTATCTTGCCCCAGTGCTTTGTAAAACTCCTTTGCCCAACTAGCTTTGAAATTGTGCAAATTCTGCATAGTGTCTTGAGGAATAGAAATAATTTGTCCATTTGCACTTACTGCAGATCAGAGGCGCCCCATTCAGGGCTCTGGACAGAGTTTTCCTATGCAAATTCCACCAAAGTGAACATCTTTTGTATTAACTATTCCCGCGCAGTACACACATTATTCCCCTGTCAAAAACAGTTTGTGCTGAAGTGCCTGGTTGTTGTAAACAGGGAACAAGGAAAATGACTTCAGGGGAAGTCTCATACACACGTAGCTCTGCAAGTAGCTCTAATCAAAGCCTTAGGCAAACCAGCAGTTTAAATCTGTCTTTGGAGACTGCAGGCCAAAGAGACCTAAACAGCACAGGAAACTTAAAACATTATCCAACAGATGTGGTTTAATTTTGCTACATCTGTTGGGAGATGTACGGAACATGAGAATATAGGATGGCTGATAATAGCATCCTGGGAGGGGCAAAGCCACAGGCAGTGAAAGCTGAATGTCAGGGATGTGATGCCTGAGGCAGGTGTCTCTGGGCATAAAGTGAACTCTTCCTGTTCAGCTTGGCAGCTCGATAACATTTGTTTCTGTAGATGAAAACGGTATTTCCTCTAGAGATGCTGCAGGCATCTAGCAGGGTACATCCTGCAGGTACAGTAAGCTAGGAAATAAAAAATCACTATGGCAAATTAGCAGAGGGTTAAAAAGTTTAAGTCAGCATTTCCAGGATTGCACACAGATTTAGGAGGGCTCAGTTTCTGCATGCTCAGCCTGAGGCAAATAATGGCTCAGATCTAAAGGGCTAAGCCCCCCCTTTCTTGGAAGTTCCATCTTTTCACAGTTTTCAGCTCCATGAAACCCAGACATTAGGTCTTTGTGCAGTGAACACCTACAAGTTAAGCACCACTATCACTATTAACTTCTGGAAAATGTCGCTTCCTGTTTCCACCTTTATGCTTTATGTTTGGCACCTCCTTCCAGCTAGCCAGATGTGCTAGTGCAAGTGCGAACTGTGATTTCAAACTCACTTCTGTTCTCATTCAACTGTTGGGTTTGTGGTTTGGGGTTTTTTTTTTGGTTGGTTGGTTTTTTGTTGTTTGGGGTTTTTTTAATTAACAATAAGCCCTTATATTTAGGATATTTAGGACGGTGTTCAAACAGGATTTTCATAAAGAAAGTGACAGTCACGGATCTTTCATTTTTTAAGTACTATATGCATTGACTTTTTTAATAAGGTCTTCCAGAGCATCTCCTGGTTAGTCTGCTGCTAACTTATTCCTAATTTATTCCTAGTTTATGTGCAAAATCATTTTAAAAAGAAGCTATACGAAGACCTTTCACCTTGCTCTGGCAGTTAGAAAGCAGCTTTGCATCTGCAGTGTTTTCACCATACTGCTCCACAGTGCCTGACATCATCTTGGTTATATACTTCCTCAAAAGAAGCTTAGGCATTTGGTTTTACCTTCTGCTTCTCTCATTTACAGACAAGAGGAAAGGCTCTGGCTCACACTTGCTTTTCGCTAGCAGCCGCTTCAGTCAACTGAGGGCTGTTTGGAAGGTACAGTCATGGACTGGGGGATACCCAGCTTAGCTCTGGCCAGCACAATTCCATCTCAGAGAGGTATGGCAATGCTAGCACAGTAAATTCGTTAAGACTGATATAGTTGCCGTTTGTAGAAATGCCTGTGCTTGCTGTGAATGGGCCATAGGCTCTGAAGGATACCCTGTAGTTATGTGAACATGCCACTCTGTCTGGTGTAAATACCCTAGATGCCTTCCTAGTGTGGGGCTAGCTTGTCCAATAAAGGCTCATATTCTTCAGCCATTCACCATCAATTCAGCTTTCTTCCTTATCCCCAAAAGGACATTTAAATTAAAACTAAGCATAAAATCATTGTATTAACATAAGTAATTTTATTATTTCATGGTACTTTATTGAAATACAGTTTGAGTATTTTATACATCATATTGGCCAATATCTACAGGATTTCCTCCTTTCTGAACATGAGTACATGATCATCCTTTCAGAAACAATAAAATCTTTTTATGTAGTTCTTCCTTCTTCATCCTGTGCTTCCATAGCTTCCTACATCTGTGAAATACAATAGTATTGTGTATAGGCTTTCTCAATGCCAACGAGAGATAGGAAACAGAAGAAGATGAATTAACTGGGCCTCAGTCAAAACAAGACAGATCATTTAAATATTCCTTTTATTTCAGAGGCAGAGAATAGCAATTCTCAATGTAATAAGGCAAGATATATGGAGAAAAATGCAGAAAGTACCACTGGTCTTTGCCCAGCATAAATGGCTCTTACTTGTAAGCTACAAAAATCTACACTATACAATCATGGAAATAATTATAAGTTTACCCTCTAAGAGCCACTAAAATTAAACAGAACATTTTCTTCAATTTCCCCACATCTTGAAGCTGACTGAAACTCTTCTGTTGCATTGCTCGTTCAGTCAAAGTTCCCAATGAAGTCAGGGGTATTTAAAGCATGAAGGAATACATGACTGGCTCTTCAGGACACATCAATTTTAATGTCAACTGAGAAAAAGACTCCTGCTGCGAGTATAACCATTAACCTTGTGTTTTGATACCGACAGGCAGCTGTAGCATTTAGCCACTAGGCAGAGAATGGAGAAGCCACAGCTCTGGGAAGCTGGAGAAGGCAATGAAAGTTAGCAGGAAGCAGCTCACTGTGCTCAGGTACTGTAGTACCCCAGGCTCCCCTGCACTGTGCCCACTGTGCATGGCCTGATCCCTGCTTGCATCTCATAGGTGAGCAGCTCCTGGTATTTATGGCCTGCAGCTGTAAGGGAACCATGTTCCAAAGGGTACTTATTCATGAGCTTAAAATGGAAAACCAGAAAGCAAGTAGCTATCAAGCTGAGGTAGAAGAGGTGCTCAGGAAGTCAGAGCCCTGATCTGCTGGTAGCTAGCATCAATGGAATCCAGTATCAATGAGAGTCCTGAAAACAACTGTTCTGGCTCAAACTCAACTGAAAGCTTGCAGGGTGCTAGGGTGGACTGCTCAGGGCTTGTATGGGGATATGTGATAGTTGTGTTTCTCATCACTCAGAAAATCTATGTTGTTGTGCTCTGCTACAAGTACTGATGTGCTCCGATGAAATTATGAGAAGGAATAAAAGTAAATTTGGAAGGATAAAGAAATGAAAAATGACACAAAGGACCTCGAGGAATTTGCAAGTGGGAGTGAAACAGAATTGTGTTTGCAGTGCCTGTAGTGGAAGTGTATTTCCTTTTACACAGGACTGCTATGAGCTGCTCTCATGTAGCCTGTGACAATTTGGGAAGCCCACTGATGATTCCAATGCATTTACAGAAGTGTAAATCCAGTGAGAGGGAAAAATTGGGAGCTATTATTGTGACATACATTAGGAAAGTATATTTACAGTGAATATAAACAGAGATAACTGTTGAATATAGTTGTTCTTGGAAAAGTTTTGCCTGTGCACTGTTTGCCCAAGCAATATCCTGTTTATCATAGGCTGAGAGCTTCTTTAATGAAATCAGTTCCTGTTTATCTTCAGTTTCTGATCTATCTGTCTTTCTATCTGCATTGTCATGGTCTGATTTTGGATTTTCAGGCTAGTACTATGAAAGGTTTTTATCTAAGCCTTTCTTTCCTTTTTTTTTTTTGCCATTCCCAGAGCTGTTCAGAGGTGTCCCCCCCCAGCTCTAACTTGCCAAGGCTTCCTTGCAGGACTCCTTATGCAGCAAGAAGGGTTGTCAGTATTTCTTACTGAAATAATCTTTTTCTCCTAAGGTTCTGTCAAGCTAGACACTTTAAAAGCTATGTTAAACTGACAGAGTTCTTTCAGTTTTGCTCTTCTTTTAATTCCTGTGTCTGACTGATTCATTTCTCTTGTCTGCTCTGTCAGCTTACTGTTTATTCTCCCTTTCCTTGCTTTAGACCTGCTGTTTGTTCCCTTGGCATTTTTCACCTCTGCTTTCTTCTTGTGGGCAGCTGTATCATCTAGAGCTGGGATCACAGTACATGCTTCCTGTTCTATCACACACTTCTGTCTGAATAGATGACCTTAATTTTCTCTAAATTAAAAAGAATGAAAAATCAAAAATCTGGGAGAGTTTTCCCCTCTCCACAGTTTCCAGCTAATGCTTCACTGTGTATCTTGCACTGTGGTAACTGGCCTTAGACACCTTCTCTCTGTCCCCTTCACAAGTGAGTTCATATACTATTAACACTCTTTGAGAAAGACCAGTGAGGCCTTTACTACCCCTGTACAGTGGTGTATTTCAGAGTATAAGCAAAAAAACCCCAAGGAAATTATAATAATAAAACTATTATAATAATGAAACTGAAATAAGATTGCCATCAGCATTCAAGTGGGTTATCTCCAGATACAGCTCAGCTGTCACAGGAAAGGATGTTATTGAATACAAAGGTTTTCTTTTTCCCAACTCATCACATACATAGCCAATGTTTCACCAGGATGACAAGAGATGCTGTACTGCAGGGCTTCTTTCACTTCACTGTAAAACCAAGTTTATGACTGCTTATGGTCACTAATGTGTCCTGGCATACTTCCAAGTGTTGGATCATTAACCTTGCTGTCAGAGCTAAAATCCACTTATATAATTAGGTTATCTTTATCTCAAATTTCCACTTGTGGTTTCACTGTGACTTGGCTTCTCCTTTGCCTTTTCCACTTGTTTTTTTTAAACAGAGTAATAGATCTAATCCTTCATCTCCTCGCTTTACTCTATTTGATTCTGTATCTAAATCACAGAATGCAGTTGAATATTTTTTATGTCCTTATTCTGCACCCATGACTATTCCAGAGAGGTGTTAGGCCAGGTGAGTGGCAGCTTTCATGTATTTTGCTTTCTCCTTAGCTGACTTCTAACAAGACAAAAAGTTACGGAGAGAGAGAGAAACATTGTGGTTTGCTCTGAGATGCTCTGTGGTTTACCTTTGAAGATAAGGTCAAAGCACCTTTTAGTCCTTGGAAAGGATAACGACAGGGTTTGAGGCAGTTCTTATTGTATGAGAATTTTTATGTGATATTTTTGATGCCATTTTTCTTCACATTTTTCGTCTTTCTACATAGCACATTCCTCAGTAATTTAGTACTTTCTGTCATCTGTGTAATGCTGTACTAGGATTTAATGTGATACTCGTACCTGGAGAGTGCACCCTGCTAGGCAAACGAAAAGCTCTGAAGTGCAGACGGGCAGCAGAAAGCACCTCACATGCAACCAGAAGTGTGCATGCTTCCAGGTTTAAATCGCAATTATGATTTGAAACTTGTACCTGTAAAAGGAACATTGTCAGAGTTGGGAGTATCTGCTCATACAGGTCCTAGGCAAAGTGCACTAGGAATTTCCTAATGGCCAGTGCTTTTAACTATTGCCAGAGTTAGCATCTGAAAATCCATCTCTATTCTGTCTGGAGGAGGTAACTTCATGTGTAACAGAAATTCTAGAAGGGCAAAATCTTTCCTAATTTACATTTTTGCAACCTCATTGCCATCAGATGCCTCAGTTTGCGTCACATGTTTGGGTTCTTTTCCCTGTATATCCCTGAGGGGATGTAGACAGTGGAACTGCTCAGGGGCCATGGAGGCACATCTGGACTGGCATCTGCAGCTGTGTTAACAGGTTTGTCATAAACAAGAGCAGAATCCAGCTCAGGCATACTCTGTGCCAGATCTGCATGACTAGCAAAAATAAGACATCAGCTGAGACACATTTTGTTGCTAATTCACATCAGCTTGTCTTGGAACAAATCCATTCCCACAATTTGATGGAGGCATACACTTCAGATACCTGGTCCAGTGATGGGAATTTTTGGACACCTGTTTGAATGAGGGACTGTTTTCTGTTTCTTTTTTGCCAGTGCAGAGAAAATGTTTTCAACCACTGCCTCATTCAGTGTGCTCTTTCTGTTCATGTCAACAGAAGAGGCCACATAGGTTTGCCTCTATTTTGGTGTAACCATTTGTATTTGTCTCCCCTCTATAACACATCCTTTTCAGCTGTGCTAAGCAATAAGAAACTGGTTTTGGCAAAAGAAATTAAAAAAAACAAAACAACACAAAAATGTTTTTTTCCATGACCATAACTGGGACTGCCAGCTCTATACCCTGACAGGAAACCAAAGTCAAACCATGGAGGATGTACGGTAACCAAACCTTTCTTAGCTAAAGCGAGGGATATTTTAAGTAATGTACTGTTGATAAGAAAGTTTTATTACTGATAGCATTGTTTTGCTTTTCTCTTTTTAAACTATTGTGGAAACTATTCTGTATTTAAGATTACAATCTATCTCAATTACATGTAAGACAGAAAGCTTTATAAAGTAATATCAATAACAGGATAATAAAGAACTTCACTTCTTTAGGTATGTATGGAGCATAGTATAACCAATGGGAAAATATAGATTGCTTTCATGAATTGCTGTGTTCTTTTAGTGAGTAACATATCCTTTGGTGGTGAGAAATGACATATGAAAGAAGATTAGTGTCATCATATGTTATGCTTCACAAACGATCTCCTTGGAAATGCAGAGTTCACTTTCTTCTTTGCTCACAACCTGTTTTAGGTGATCACTATTGATTTGAAATGTAAATCAAAATTTCCTCATGAATCAGAGGACTTCATTAGTCATGCATGACATCGTTCTTTCCAGTATGACCTCTGTTTGCAAAGTGCTGTCTCACTCTCATTCTCAAACTGATAGAATCGGCAATGAAGGAGGAAGGTTGGGCAGTTTTGAAAAAGGTAACTATTTGTTTTGAGTGCTTATTTCAATATTTTCTGAATTGAAAGCAAAAATACATCAGTACCAATTTCCTTGCCTTCTGTCAGTCTGCCTTGCTTTTTCTACAGGGTGCAAGTTGTGGGAATTAACTGAACAGAAATGAAACTACTCATCCTGTCCTAAGCAGAGCTCTTACTTCCATTTTAATGTGCTCACTGTGTGAGAGTATTGAATGGAGTGGAACATCATTTAACATACACCGTATGATATTTTAGTCCCTGATGCCAAAGGTGCATGGTTGAGTACTGAAAGCAACAGCAAAGTCAGTATACTATAATATTTTTTTCACAACACTTCTTCCACGGTGTGAAGTTGATTGATGTCTTTGATTGATTAGCCCAATTTTAGCATAAAGGATGGTGTCGTTTCTTTTCTGTCTTGTCTGGAAATCGCAACAAATGCAAAGTCTGATATATCTGTTTGGTATTTGTTGACTACAGGTACTGCTCATTCCCCCAGCCCCATAGCACACTTAAGGATTTATGTAGTGCAAGGTAAATGAATTCAATAGTAGAAGTAAAATTCTCTCTTCTAAGGAATATGCACGAGCACATATGTAGACAAACAAATACCTTTGTTTCCGTTCTGAGTGACGTACAAATCTAGCGTCAGGGCCTAACAGTCTGATTTATTACATTTTAGTTAATTTTAATTTGTTATGTTCTAAATAGGCTTCAGAGAAATGTTTTTATTAAATGGAACATTTAAAAGTTCATATAATCCATATTACTTTAAATTAAAATGGCAATGAGCATTTTCTAGCAGTAAAATAAAAGTTGAAAAACTTTTAATTAAAAGACAGAACTGTGAAAACTCTAAAAAATAATCCGCTTCAATGATTTCATTATTTATACTAATAGAAAGTCTCAGTAGAGTTTTCAAAAAATTCCATAATGAAAAATATCGAAATCTAACCTTGCTATTCTTTTTTCTTCCTTTTTTTCAGCAAAGTCATATAAATAAAAGTAAAATATAAAGCATTTTGTGAAAAGGGGGTATGCAATCACATTTTATGGCTTACATTTCAATTGGTTTAAAAATAAAGACTTCGATGGCACTAGGTTTCTATGAAGTTCTATCATTAACTTTAATGTTCCCATAAAAGTGAATGAGAAGTTACAGTGTTTTGGTCATCTCAGTAGTTAAACTAATAAAAAGACATACTTTTTCAGCCATGCATACATTAGTAGCCCCAAATGATTACAGCAGTTGTTGGATTGGGGATTTTTACTCAGTTTTCATTTTTCTATTTATTCTTTGAAAATTTCCATTCTAGTTATCCTAAATTCACCTGAGCATCAAGTGGTAAGGCTCACAAAGACTTCTCTGTTCAGGCAAGCAAATAAATCACAGTAAGGACAAAATAATATGTATTCAAATTTCTTTTGTTCAGAGCCATGTCAGTTTTTAGCTGAAGCAATTCTTTTGAAGAAAAATGTAAATGGAGGGAATGTATATTCCATTCATCTTTAGTGAATTGTTCCATTAAAAGAACAAAGGCAAAAGAAAAAATGTTACTATTTTAGTTGGAACTTTTAGAATGGTTTTTAATAAATAAAAATGGTTTAATTTTTCATTCAAAAAGATTTACATTTTGAAATTTCAGGGGTTTTTGTCTTTAAGTGGTGCAATCATAATGGTGGCTTTCTACTGTCCTGATTTGTCCTCATTGAGCTGCTTTGTTTATTCCTTCATTCTTCATGTTCCCCCTTGTAAAAGACCTCAAATCAACAACAATACAGAAAGAAATAAAACTTTTCTAGTTTCAACTTGAGAAACCAAAAGCAAACTAACAAAAAATCCCACTTTGCAGGTCACTTGAAGGCATTGGAAAATGTTTCTTCTGAAGCTAAAATGAATTAAACCAGGAATTATTCTTATAATTCCAGTTGCATTGCTTTAAGTAAGAAGGAGCATAGGAAACCTCTAACCATACATCAGGTATACATGGAGAAATACACAGGCATGGAAAGACTGTAGAGATAAATGAGGCTACTTTAGTAGCACATAGACTTTTAAGATGAATATCATAGTCACAAAATCATAGAATGGTTTGGGTTGGAAGAAAACCTTAAGGATATCTGATTCCAACTCCCCTGCCATGGGCATGGACACCTTCTACTAGACCAGGTTGCTCAAACCCTCATTCTGCCTGGCCTTGAACACTGCCAGGGATGTATTGGCCTGAGTCCAAGCCAGCGTCTCTGAAAGGCACGGCACCATAAGCATCTACT
This sequence comes from Coracopsis vasa, assembly GCA_026283785.1. Classification (NCBI taxonomy): domain Eukaryota; kingdom Metazoa; phylum Chordata; class Aves; order Psittaciformes; family Psittacidae; genus Coracopsis; species Coracopsis vasa. The sequence goes on along the minus strand of JANHGB010015884.1, from coordinate 24,595 downwards.
CACTGGAGTCGAGGCTGCCTCTGCATCATGGCACACCACTGGTTTGCACTATCTAGGAATCACCACAAATGTATCTAAGTGATTTTATTAGCCAAATGAAACTCCCCCAGAATTCAGGTGGCTGTGGATTGCAATGATCTCGTACAAGAACATTTCTAAAATCAAAAGAGAAACCAAAAGGCATATATCAGTCACACTCAGTTATCATCCTACCACTTGTTTCCTTTGCAGTGGGTCTGTTCAGCTACAGCTGGTGCTCCTCCTGCTTCCTTTTTACTGCCCATTACATGAGGTATATACCCAAGAGACTGGGTATGCACACTACAGTAATAGCAATGACTGCCACAAGGTGTTGGTATACCCGTGCTGACTTTTCAGCAGCTATGCTTGGGCATAGAAGCAGTCCTGTTACCTTGGCATGTCATCACATCAATTCACACTGTTCTGTAGCTGTGACTGATGTGTGGACAAATGTTGTGTCTTTCAGTAGTGGAAACAAACCATAATCCTTTCACGCTTAACCTTGATCTTGCGTGTTAAAAGAGACTTGAAAGCTAATGAAAAAGAGATTATCAGTTGTTCTGTACTTCATTTTGCCAATAAGTCAGGATCTTTAAATATTCACTGCTAAGATAGGACTGTTTGGAAAACAGTGTGGCAGAAGGTGACTGTGGATCCCTGTTCCTGAGTGGGAGCCCTGTTAGTGAATTGGTAGTAAAGCAAATGAAAGTTAGTTTTTTAAAACAAGAGCAAGCCCTGCTTCTGCCTCTAAAGATAGATGTCAGCTGCTGAATTTGCTCATAGTCCAGCTATTCATTTTGAGGACTGGTCATTTAGACATTCTTTCCCATAAATATCCTACCTGTCCTTTGTAATAAGAGTGAGAAACAGACGTGATTATGTTAACACAAATACAAGCACAGCAGAATGATCATTATTAGGTAGGAGGGAAAAAGTAGAGAAATTGAAAACTAGGTCATTCAGCATATGTTAACATGGCCTTTTACTGGAGAAAGCAACAGGGATTTTTGTATAAGAGCCACTCCTTCCAGAAAAATTAAGATGACATGTTAGAAGCAAAATCATTCCAATGTTAATGTTTAATTCCACAAATGATATTTTTTGCACATTGCTACTTTTTTTAAGTCATGAATTTATGAATATTATATACATGAATGCTATGTATATTAATGCACAATATTTTCTATGATAAATCATCTAACCTACATAAGTACCCACCCATTATTACAAAAACTAGACATTCACATAACAATGCACTGAGCTTGATCAGATAGGCATCTTTTATGGTTTATCTTTTAATATATGACCCTGGGGAAAAAAATAATTAGAATCATAGAATAGTTTGAGTTGGAAGGGACCTTCAAAGGTCATCTAGTCCAACCCCCCTGCAATGAGCAGGGACACCTTCAACTAGATCAGGTAGCTCAGAATCACATCCAGACTGGCCTTAAATGTCTCCAGGGATGGTGTACCCACTTCTCTGGGCAACCTGATCTATATCAGCATATCAACAAAATGATAATATTTTTTCTTATATGTACCAAGTATGCACTTGCAGCCTGTTAAAAATAACAGAAAATTTCACTATAGAAATTTCAGTACTCAGTACTTTGTGGTTTGGTGCTTTACTAATAAGAAATGAAAGAAAAAGGACTCCTTGCTAAGCTAATTCTCTGTTTCTCTCAAAGTTACACATCTGTTCAATCCCAGTGGAAATAATTTAACTTTATTTTAGTTACTAAGCAAAATTTTACAGCTGACCTACCAAAGGAAATGTAGCCTTACTTTCCCAAGTCCATTTAAAAAGAGCCGCAATGAAAAAAGACTTTGACCTTAGCAGTGCACAGTGGAATTGCCACAGCAGAATTTCCAAATCTTGCATTAGCATTAGCAATATCCATTTTTAAACCATTTCACACTTTGTAGAGCAGAATGCAAAATTGTTACAATTGTAAAAATTACTAGTAAGAAAACTGAGCTGATGAGTTTTGACATCAATAAAGTAAAAGATCTATTAGCAGGAAAAGGCTAACTCTAATCCGAGCTGCAAAGTCCTGTTCATCCATGTGGACATTCCTGTGAAAATCGTGGAAAAGGTGTGATCCCAAGCTGTTAAATGAAGGTCATGTTTGAAAGTGGGAATTAAAACCCTGAGTCACTTAGACCTCTGTAGAGTCAGACCAAATATCTTCTAGACATCCATCTCTTAATCTTGCTGTCCCTGATCCTGAAAGCTATTCAGGTTCCTAATTCCTAATGAATCAAATACCTTTGAAGCTTGGTGCATTCTGGCTCAAGCTATGACTGGAGGAAATTGCTGTCACACAGCAGTGCTGGCTCATATTGTTCCATAGGTTTTCATAAAATTCCATCTCTACCCCAGAGATAGTACCTCTTCCTGAGCTTTTATAAGGCTGTGAATAGAAATGAAGACCTGACAGAAATTGGCAGTTTTGTAACAGAAGTTTTGTCAGTATGATAAGTGGTATTTAACACTTTTTCTGAGGATGAGCTACTGCAGGGGCTCTTATTGACTTCTGTGTTGCTTGGGATGGTATGAGATACTATTTTCAATCAGTGCTGGAAATTAAGTGTGCCCTTAAAGGAAGAGTGATGGATAAGTACACTAAGAGTCTCTCCAAAGCAGGTGGCTGTTGAAGGGAAATTGTAGTTTCTGCCAAATAAAGAAAGGAAGGACAGAGAGACAGTAAGCTAGACAGCATCAGAAGAAGAAAGAAGACAAAGAGAACTTTGCTGCACAAAACCATATCTTGCCCATGGGCTCCTGGCAACTAAGCAGAAAAAAAAAAGAATTGGATAAACAGGAAATTATGTAGAGGTTCATTTTGTTTATCAAGAACTCCCCTTCCTTCTGTAGATATTTTGTGCTGAGTTATGTACATGTTTGTGATGGCCAGTGCCTGTGAAACATTGCCATGAAGTAACTGTCCCTTTCATTGGTGATTGTCCTTCAAGGCTTACAAGGTCTGTCCCTGCCAGCTTTTACTGCACTGCTCTTTTGCTCACAGAAATAATTTGTCCCTGATTTAAATTGAGAAAATAAGTGAGACTTGTTCTTTGTGATCATGACGGAAACCTTTAAAGACTAAATGCCTTTAGCTAGTTTGGGATCTAAAGTCTCTGGGCTGGAAAAGGTAAATACGATGACAACCACTGAGCAATACTTCAGTCTTGACATGACTGCCTCCTCTAGCAATTACAGCAGAGAAAAGATAAGCTCTTTACCTTTTCAAGCAAACAGTTACTCATTATTTGCATGAAATGCTGGTTAATAATGCTGTGCCTGAAGTAGCCAGAGATTTTGTGGTTTTATTTTATTTTATGGTATCTCTGTGTTTTTTTTTCTCTTTATCCCAAGGCATTGGGTGGGTACTTTCATCATGCAGACTGGCTCATTTGTCTCTGTAGCTCTTCCATTGAATGCATGCTTCTACTGCCTGGCACATAGCCCTTCAGCTAGCAGAACCAATTAACCTCCTTCTTTTCTTTAAAAGTGAAAAAAAAATCCCTCCTCCCTTCTCTGTGCTTACAACAGGGTTAGCCAAAGTACATACTCACAGCTATAAATATATCTCTTGGAAAACTGTAAGCATGTGCCATGAATTGGATTTATTTTGTCTTGGGAAATCACACTCAATATAAAACTACAGTTTCTGACCTTTTCTTTGTTTTTCATTGTATTACTTATTAGCATAAACTAACATTTATACTCCTGCTAATATCCAAAGTGGTGTTGATATGCTTGTGGATACGTAAGCTTGCTGGATAAATGACAAGACCGTGCAACAGCCGCAGTGCATTGTAGAAAAGCAAAATATCCTGCAGGTCAAGGAGGCATTGCAGAATGAACACCATCACCTTGACTGAATACAATCAGTCTGCTTGAAAGCATCAACATCAGCTCAACATAAGATAGTTGCTTTATCAAGACAGGACTGATAAACATTGTTTGAGCCACCTGGGCTTCTTCCCATTGCAATACCTATGACAGGGGAGGGTGGATACCTCTTAGTAACCACTGAGCAAAAATTGCATCTCATTGCTGCTTAAGCCATAGATGAAATACATGGTTTGTTTTGACTTTTATGAAGGGAAAGGCTTGATCAAATTTTTTGTTTCCCCAGAGTACTTATCAGCTGTAGGGTGGAATCCTTATTAATAAATTCAAATGCTTAGAATCCCTTTTAAGGAATTTTATGGGAAATATTTGTATAATTTCATCTTTATTATTTTAGATACCATTTATAATATGTCATGTGTTCTTATTGTTTCATTATTTTATAAACTACCTTGAAAGAGTGTGATGTGTATGGGCTAGTGCCTGCTACAAACATGGTCAAGACTTCCGACATTCTTCAATTCATTGAGCACCTTTTACTGCCAGCCTGAAAGGAATTGAAGTGATGTAAGCAGAGGTAGCACCTGAAGTACAGCCGAGATGGGAACAAAATGAGTTGTGAATAAGAGTCAGAATGGAAGTATTTGGAAGTATTTGGCCAGGTATCTATTCCCCCATATGTGAAATACCCATGATCTTTCCTAGGAAGCAAAATGCAAAACTCAGATTAAATAGAAAAATGTGACTGATTTTGAAACATTCAGTCACTGGTAAGTACATGCTTGTCACTCATAATGTGAAATTTGTGATGACCCCAGTAATGTTCACTTTGGTCTCTGTATATCACTCTTCCAGTCACAGATGTTAGGAGCATCGCTCTGGACTTCCCCATTCTGAAAGTCACAAAAATTCATAACTCCATCAAGCCTGTTTATATCCATTTGATATCACAGCATTACAACAGTTTCAGGCAAACTCATGTATAGTGATCTGATTAACCATTGTCTCTGGCTTTGGGAAAATTAGGAGCATTGCTTTTTTGGGTTAATGAAGGACAAGAGGATTTTCTGCCAGCATGTGTTATTTTTGAGTGCTCTACCTAGACCCTTATCAGTCCCACTATGCTATGCAGAGTATGACAATATGCTAATAGAGATTCACTCCCTCTGCTATGAGATAAGGCTTCTGTTAGCTGGCAGTTTCCTCTGTGACCAGGTCTTCTAGGACTTTGCTGAGGAGAGCTGGTTGAAGCATTGCAATTGCTGAGCAAAGCTGTAAGAAGCAACCATGCATCTTCTAGTTAGAGGCATAGCCATGCTAACCCTTGTAGTATCATAGGACTGTGGTTTCTGTGTAAAGGGACTTCTACCCTTGCAACTTTAGCTGCCTGCACTGCTAGAGGCAGAAACTAAGAAGGTGCAGCCCAAAGGGCTGTGAGCAGCTGTGTTGTGTTTGCACATTAGTCTGAACCAACAAAAGCAAGCTGAGAGAAATCAGAAGATCCTTGCTCCTAGGTGTTCCTTTGACTTGTTTTGCTTGTTCTTTACCTAACCGTGAGAAACTCTGTAGTCAAAACTTTCTTCTCACTGAAATCTGTTGCTTCCCAAAGAGCTCATTTTGTTTCCAAATCTTTCCTACAAATGCAGGCTGGTAAAGAAGAGTCAAGCTAATATCTACAGTAGCCAACAGAGCTTTAAGGTAGGTGAATAAGGTAGTCTACAGTAATTGTACTATGCTTCTGCTTTCGTACCTGTTGTGAACTTAATGTGAAGGTAGGTAATCAGGTACGCTATATTTGGTCATAATGGAGAGGGAATAGTTTGGCAGAGAAGCATCTTCACCCAGCTGTGCAGCAGTAGTGTGCAATCTGTATGTGAGGATGGTGTAAGCAGAACTGAAATACCTCCAGGGTGTTTTGTGCTGCCTAAAGAAGTTTAGCAGAGTTCCACTTTTCCACACCCTAAATGCCTGAAGTGTCTGTGATTAGCTGCATGGCAGTGAAGTTGTCTGACTGTTCTTGTTACTCTAAGACCTGCTTTTAAGGCTATGTTCTCTCCTTGTAAATCAAATAAATATTTTGGATTAAATTAGCTAATTGTGTAATGGAGGGGGTTTATTACAGACGCTTTCAAAAATGGGTCATTGCCTTCTCGCACTGAAGGAAACGGGTGGAAGAGGAGAGAAATTATTACACAGCTTCAGGGTTAAAAACTGAATTGGTTGCTTTTGGCCTGGTATAAAACCAAATGTAGGTAACAGATTTACTGGGAAGAAAGGTGAGGAAATCAAGGAGCACTGATTATTTGTGGTGTCTACTGAGTCAGAAGCAATTGTACACAGGAATCAATCCCTGCTGTGCAGGTGTGAAATTGAGAAGTTACACGCATCCAAAATTGCATCGAATACATCAGATGATGCTGTGATTGACCTTATTTTGTGTACAGTGGGTTTTTAACCTTGGACAGTAAGTAATGTGCTACAGGCAGTACATAGTCCTGATATCCAGTGCGCAGTCCATTTGTTCTTTGCCTCAACAGATTGGTTCAATGACTTGCCAGCACCCCTGATCCAAAAGTGCCTGATCTTTCTTTTCAAGTCCCAAAGACCCATGCACACTTCTGCTTCTGTGTGTTCCTTGCAGTGTTTCAGATCAGGAGCTTCCCTCTTCCCAGATAAGGAAGGAATTGGCAGTGATCAGAAAGGGGAAAAAAAAACAGAGCTATTTAAAATATGGTTATTTCCCCCGATCTCTTTTCATCCACTATTTCTTAAACTTTGTTAACAACTTTTGCAATTCAAGAGACAATTTGAGTTGTGATGCAGAGGAATTTCCAGCTCTGCTCAGTGTGTTGGTTCTGAGATCCAGCTGATCACAGCCAGGCTTTGCATCAGCCCAGCTTAAAGTAATGCATCCAGGTGTGCCCTGTCGGATCAGGCAATTGTTTAGATTCAGTGGAACTCAACCCCACTGCTGCTTTCAAAACTCCCACTCTCTTTGATACAGCCTGAATTTCCTGCTTTGCACGATGCCAGGTAACCACTGTGCCAGTGAAGTAGATGAACTTGCCTTTATATAGATTGTTAAAAATCACCACGACTTCTGCCACCTGGCCTGGAGAAATGGACATAAACCACTGTAAACGGAAATTAATTGGCAAGATGTTTGGAAAGAGCAAGAGTGTTCCTGTAAGAAGTGCAGGAATAGCAGCAGAATCACTGTCTCCATGTTGTGTCTTTTAACCTGAATCTCTTCCATTAATTGTCCCACTTCTCGTGTAGCAAGAGATTGTCAGCGAAGGAGCAGAGGCAAAAGCTCTGTTTTACTATGAAAATTCAGCATTTATGATAGCTTTTTCTACAGCACACTTAGCTACTGCTTGCTCAGGGATTAAAATCTCCTACAAGGGAAGCAAAAAAAGTTAGCTTTTACACTACCTGTTGATACTGCATGTGAGTTTTGGGTGTCCTGTTAATTAATAGGCATGTGTGAAAGCACTCTCTTTTCTTTGTTGAGTAGAAAAAGACATTCCAAGTTGCTGGTTTGTGTCCACCTAGAGCACAGTTTCCATCTTGTCCCACTGCTACTGTCACTGCTGTCTGTCCACCTTTTTCCCCCTAGCCACATCACGCTCTTCTCTGCCATTGAAGCAGAAATACATTAAAGTGCTTTTTTGTAACCACCAAATGCTTTTCCATCCACCTTTCTCAGTTCCTTGCACTGGTATTGCTCCTCCTACTAGTTCTCTGATGGATCATACATAGTGGTATATGCAGTAGAGTGTGGTAAGGCTGTATCTCCTTTGCTGTGTGCGTTGTCCCGCTTATGCTTCCAGGGAGCAGGTACAGAGTTCTGCCTTTCTCTCTAGTGCTGCTCTGTAGCTGCTTGGTATAGCTACACTGAGCTCAAAGCAGAGGCGGACCCTGTGTATGTAATTGCTAATACAAGTTCTTACTGTTGAATCAAAAATGAAGAAAGCTTGTGCAAAAATCAAATGTTGGGCAGGATGGAAAAAAAGATGAAAAAGTCTTTCTAGGCTTGCCTCTGCCTGCCTCTCTATACAATTTGCATGATAGATGTTGCCCTATTTGAGGAGAATCTGCTTCAGTTCACAGAAAACATTGGTGAGTAAATTATCTTACCATCCTTCACTGCTTCTGTTAGGTGAGCATATGTCATGCTAGTGCATCACCTACTTTTGGAGGCTGAGCCTCACAAGGTGGAATAAAACTCTCCCAGGTAAGAAAGGCAAAGGGCTGTGGAAAGCCACACACCTCAGCATAGTGACTGAAAGAGGCGAGCAGACACGCTCGCCAAGTTTAGTCCTTTAGGAAGGAAAAAAACCCAATAATTCTCTTCATTGCTACATCTGTGTGATCAGGCAAGAAAAAGGGGGGTGAAATACAGATAGGGGGCAAAGGATGAAGAAATACAGGGCTGCTGTGCAATTCTTATTTTGTTTTTAAGACTTTAGAAATGGAAATATAAATAAATTCAGACTTCAGACAACATAGGCCGTGCAAAGGGAGGCCCTGCTGTATACTCTGTGAAGCGTTACAAGAGAAACTTCCCAGTATGATTCAGGCTCTTGTTGAAGACATGTGGTACCACAGAAATTAAGACAAATTGGAAACTTACTACAGGTTCATCCTCAAAATATAATTACACTTTTGCCTAACACTGGATTTTAATGTCTAGCAGTTTCCTTTCATCCCAGCAGCTCACAGCGGGCACGGTTTCATCTTGCAAATGCCGTCATCACAACTGGCAGTCTTGCTGACTGCCTTAGCAGAGAGGCCAAGGACTTGTTGATGTTGTGTTAATTTAAATGTAGCAAACTGGCCTAAGGAGTCCAAGACATCAACATGACCCTGTCCCCATACACTTAAGCAAGGTTCAGGGTTTTGAGCACAGACTTCAGCTGAGTCCCATGGCAAAAAGCACTGTTAAACATCTTTTTACTTTCATTGAAGATTCAGCAGAATTAAGAAAAACATTGAAGTTGCTGAAATGTAGAGTATTGCAGCTTTTACTTGGCCTTCCTTTAACCCTTTAGTTATAGAGCTGACTTTGTTTAGAGGAATTGAAAGCAAATATTTATCCTTAAGTAGAATGAAACTTTTTTCCAGGGGAGGGGAAAACAAGTTTATTGAGGTGGCCTATACTGTTGCCATTGGAGTCCAGCCTCAGATTCCTGAAAACAAACACTTGCAATCACACAGAAAATTGAGGTTTTGCTGCTAGTAGTGACTCTTCCTTGCACTTCTCCAGTCCCCTGATGGATGACGATAGGGATAACCTGAAGCTCAACACAACCCAGTAAGCTTGCAACTTTTTTCTGCGCTGTTACATGGCTGTTAATGGCTTCAGGGGTTACAAAGCCTTAACAGTACTGAAAGGAATTCACTTGACCAGGTAGTCAAAACTGAAGGCAAAGGGGAAATGGAAATAGATTGAGATTAAAAAGAGAAGACTACATTGTGATAATGCCAGCTCCAGGGGGTCTAGCAATGCTCCTTTCCATATCCTGCTAACCTTTCAGGGTTGGGATGCCAAGTTCCAGCAGGGACTTGGAGCAGTCATCGTGTAGTTCTGGTAGCAGAAATGGTGTCCTTCAGGGTGATGCTTCTCAGAAAACCAGCCTATGTAGTATTTTGTTCATGACTTACACAGACAACCAACTTTTCCTTCTGTTTTCCTGTGTTCCTTGGGTAGGATCTAATGCCATGTTTGAGTTTTGACAGTGCTCTTGGCTGGACCAGTTCTGCGTCTCTCTTCTGTGTCTCTCTAAACTTTCGTAGCTTCACAGTGCGTACATACGTAACAGTCTGATCTGGACTTGGTGGATTTAAATAGCTTAATGTACCACTGGAAGAAGTGAAGGCGTGCTGGACAATTGTGTGCCTTATGGATCTGACTGAGCCAAAATTATAAAGCAGTGTGGAACAAGCACGATGTACTATTTTGGAGATTAAGAGAATGTAATTCACCACGTCCATAATGATGTCTCAAGCTGCAAAACCTGAGCCCTGGTTGTGGTAGCTGTCATGATGATAAGTCTAGCTTGCCGATACTTGATAAAGCAGTGATGATAATAGCTTCAAGTTTCCAGTGGAAAACCTCTTTTCCTTTCCATTCAGTTCTTTAAACAATAAAATATTGAGTCCTGCAGCATGGTGGCTGAAGCACCAACAGCAAAAGCTCAGCTGATAAATGGTTTAGAGGGGTCAGTTTAGTTAGCTAATGGCAAAAAGGTGTATTTATAAAATAAAAAGAAAGAAAAACTACAACTGCTCATGAATGGGTTCTGGAAACACTTCATGGCTTGTTCTCTTACAGTGTGCCAGGCAACTCCTGCATACTGTCAGCCACAGGTAGACATCAATATGGTACCAAAATATGGGTACTGTATGGTACCAAAATAAGGGAAGCTATAGAGCTATTTAACATAAAGATCATGCTCTGGAGCAAATGAAGCACCTGTAAAGGCAGACATAAAATGTCATTTGTAGAACTGTGCACGTGTCTTTGTGGTCACCCAGCTTGTCTGATTCACCTCCAATTACTGTGCTGTTCTCAGCTGCTACAGGGATTCAAGAATAGCAAAGAGGGGGGAAAAAGAGGAAAATTCTCCAGATCTGTAAGGGTTAAAGCCTTTAAAACTCAAGTGTTTTCCTGCTATGTCGTGTTCACAGGGACAGGATGTATTTTAAATGTAAAGTTAATACCACATTACCAAATAAATTAGTTTACTTGAACTTAGAAAGGCGGAAATATAACGTGACTCTATCTCCACATGCAATTGGAACTCTTTCCCACACAAAGGCAGCAGGAGCTCTCCCGAGTGCATTAATAAGCCTTTCCCTGCAAGGCGTTGCTCTGGAAGGCAGGGAGAGGAAGGCAGTTCTCGAAGTTGGAATGGTAGAAATGCAGCAATGCAAACAAATAGTGGTAAGTAAACAGCATACATACTTGAGCTTTGCAGTGGATGTAAATTATAAAACTGCAAAGACAACAGCCTGTGTGATTTCTGGGCCTTCACTCGCCACCTGGCAGATCTTGGGAGAGGGCAGTGAAGCATCGCCTGGAGCTCTGGGACAGTGCCAGACTTCAGGATGCTGGAACTAGTTCTGTATATCTGCTGTCCTTGTGTCCTTTCAGAGATGGTGTGAGGTCAGAAGAGCAGAGCCAAGGTTCAGTTACCAAGCAGAGCATTCAGAGGAGCCCAAGTGCCTAAGACATGATGGCAGTACTTACTGAATGCATTCACTCTCTGAATCCACCCGCAGTTGCTCAGTAGTAGGATCAGAACAGGCACTGCACAGCTGAGACAGAAAAATGAAGCCTGATTATTTGGAGACCCTTATAACCCAGATGTGCTGTTTCACTATGAAGAAATTGGTGCTGCTCTTTTCATTATGTGGAAATATTCTATCTGTGTAGCATTTTCTTTATAGAATCACAGAATGGTTTGGGTTGGAAAGGACCTTAAGCATCATCCAGTTCCAACCCCCTGCCATGGGCAGGGACATGTCCCACTATACCAGGTTGCTCAAAAACCCGTCCAGCCTGGCCTTAAACACTGCCAGGGATGGAGCATTCACAACTTCCTTGGGCAACCTATTCCAGTGCCTCACCACCCTCACAGTAAAGAACTTCTTCCTTAAATCCAATCTAAACTTCCCCTGCTTAAGTTTTAACCCTTTACCCCTTGTCCTATCACTACAGTCCCTAATGAAGAGTCCTTCCCCAGCATCCTTTTTTGAAGAATACTTCAAGACAAGGGAGGCTGTCAAGAAGTACTAGGACAGGTGGCTGAAAGCCCCGTTCAACCAGCACTCTGAACAATATTGCCCTGATCCCCAAGCTTCAAAGGGACAGGTAGAACTAGCAAAGTTTCCAAAAAGGGTAACAAGAAATAACAAAGCTATGGCATCACTTCTTAGCCATTGAGAAGCAACAGAGCAGGCTATGACTTTTCAATCTGGATAAGATAGATGTCTACAAGATCATGAGATGCTGAGAAAGCAGAGAAGCCAACCACTCACTGTCTATTCCAACAAAACTGGGATGTACCCCATGGACGTATCAGCTGGAAATCCAGAGAAGAAAAATGTTCTCTCTGTGACCTACTGTTACTGCTGTGGACCTCCCTGCCACAAGCTGCTGTGGATGCTGCAAGCTTACCTCTGCCAAAGTGATAATTTTGTGGATGAGAAATCCACTGTGAGACTTTCAGAAAATAAGAACTTCAGTTCAAGAAATCTGGGAATAACTAACTGTTTTGTGTTTGAAGATATTTCTGGAGGATGCATTAATGTATACTTGCTCTGTTCTGCTAGTCTTCCCTAGCCATCTACTCCTGGCCACTAGTGAAGACATAATAAGGGGTGGAACAATCTTACAGCAGTTCTTATAATTCCCCTGGGATTTTTCAATTGCTTACTTTTAAGCACTGCAGTTGGACACAAATCTTTGCTATTATATATAAAAAAAACAAACACAACAACAAAACTCAGAGGAAATTGAAGGAATACCTCAAGACAAGGGAGGCTGTCAAGAAACTGTTTAGAAAGACAAAAGCACAGAGTAAAATTATTTTATGTACGTTAAAATTTATCAAGACCATCACTTCTATTCAGAAAGCATTGCTGTATTTCTCACAGATCAATTTTGAAGCTGACAACTCACCTGAGACTTGTATTTCCTGCCTATTTCTCAACTAAAAAGTTGCAAGATGCCTGGTTATAGTTTCTACACAATTTATTAATACAAAGACAGAAAATAAAGCAAAAGGATTTTGGCAATAAATCTGTAAGAAGAACAATGATTTTGACTACGTGCACTCTGAGAAAAAGTTAAACACGGTTAACGCATAGCAAGAGCGTAGCCGTGACCTAAGTCCACCACAGTTTGACAGTCTGCACCTTCAGAGCAAGTGCCTAGGTTAAAACGGTTGAAAGAGTATGCATATATATACATATAATTTATATATACACCTACATAAAAAGACATAAATTTTCACATTAAATGAATAAGAAAATCAGGCTGCCACTGAAGCAGGATTGCAGGATTTTTAAAATGCCCATCAGGAACCACTGACTTTGCATAAACAAAAAAATTGCTCAAAACCCCCTAAATTATGCTGCTTCTTTTTTTTTTTTTTTTTTTTTTTTTTTTTTTTTTTTTTTTTTTTTTTTTTTTTTTTTTTTTTAAGTGGAAGAGTCTGGTCACTTCAACTCTGAAGACTGCAGGAGCAAATGCCTGGCGTCGATGCCACATTTAGCGCGGCTGGAAAACCGGCACAACCAATCTAAACGCATTTGGCTGAAAATACTGAGGAGAAAAGGCACGCGGCACACAAGGAGCCGGCACGGCACACATAGCATCCCCATCCCGCCTCCAGCAGGCCAGGACTGTAAAGGGACCTCGTGGACCGCGGTTGGAAATAATGAAACATTATGATCAACAAAATTTCACCGAATTGAGAAAAGGGCGACAAAAGCCCTGGTTTGCTATTTCAAAGCTCCCCGAGCACCGAGACCACCGCCGGGGCTCAGCCCGGGCTGGGCAGCCGCAAGGACCACGTGCGACCCCGCCGCCTGCGCCGCACCGGCCCCATTCTACACAAAGCCGGTAAAACAGCCAAAATCGAGGTCCGTTCATCTGGCAGCGGTTTCACGGTACAGGTGGAGGGAGAACGGAGACGGCACGAAGGCGGCTGCAGGCGCCCGGCTGTAAATTCAAACCCTCACGAGGCTCCCTCCTGCGCCGCCGCATGGCGCCCGCCCGCCCCCCTCAGCGCCTCCTGCCACGCGCACCCGGGAAGAGGGGCAGCAGCTGATCCCCGCAGAGCTGCGGACGGAAGGCCCGGCTCCCACCACGCCGCTTTGGCAGCCCACCCGCCCGCTCTCGGCTCCCCCATGGCCCTCACTGAGCGCTGCAGTCTCGCCGTCGCCTTCTGGGTGCTTCTCGTCCTCGTCGTTCTCGAACCCTGGCTGTCTCCGCTCAGGAGACAGCCCCCCCAGCGAGGCCTCCGCAGCCTCCTCTGCTGCCATCTTCTCTGGAGACAGCCCGGTGACGGACGAAGGGAGACAAATCGAGGCAACACGCCGCCGTACCCACACAACCCTCGCCTGGGAGGCGGGCGGCCGAGCACGTACAGCAAGAGAAGAGGCGGGCCCACACCGCCTACATTTCCCAGAGCGCCTTGGGACTCTAGCTCCTGCGGAACCCTGGCCTGGCCCAGCGCGCACCGCGGTGGGGAGGAGCTAGGCAAGGCAGCGCTGGGCCGGCTCGCTGTCGCTTCCGCAGGCGAGAAGTGCGGTGAGCTATTCCTGTCAAGGAAATTGCCAGTCCCGGGAGCGGAACTGCTCTCGGGGTATCCCTGAGACCCCTCGGCTAGGACCGCCCTCCTGAGGCCGGCCGGTTCGGCGGGGTGGGGATGCAGAGTCGGTGCCTGCATCGCTTTCCACTTCAGCGGGAGGGTGCGTCTGAGCTGGCTCCTTGTGAGGCGGGGCCGCCCCTGTGCCCTACTGCTGTGGGAGCGAAAGAGGGAAGGAACGGGGTGTGCGGGCAGCTGCTGGGGATGGGCGAGCTGGCCTTCTGGCTTGTGCCAGAAGGAGGGTCCGTGTAGTTGCCCTTTTCTTCACGCGTGGGGTTCGGGCAGGAGACTGCAGCTTCTTGGGTCGTGGTGGAGCAGTAACTCTTCCGTCAGTCACTTCAACCCGCCCATGTTGACGACTGCCTTAAAGAGCTCTCTGTTTAGTGAGTCTTCCTTGTTTTATGGCTGAGCTCCTTCTGTGGCTTGTCTGTTTAAATAGTTGACCTATACTATGAAAATTCGCCTCTAAAGCTTTGGGAGCTTCTGATGGAGCTTCCTTTCAGCCCTCGAACGTCTCCTGGTACGCGGCAGGCTCGCAGGGCTAGTTTATGTAGGGTGTGGCGTAGCTGTTGTGAGATGTCACGATGTTATACCTAACCCAGAGGAAAGGTGGGGGACGGCTGAAAGCAAGTGTTATATAGTTGGAACTGCTTTAAAACTTAATGTTTGTATGACTAACTGTTAAAGGATGTTTGTTTCTATTGGTCTGGTATGTTTGCCGGTATAAAATGTTTGTCTCTGGAGCAAGTGGTAAAGTAATTGTTATTCTATTTATTTTTTTTTTTTCCTATGAAGTTCTCTTAGTAGTTAGACCTGAGTAATTACTGTTAAAATCTTCTGGAACCTGCTGTGGCTCTGTAATGAGCAAATAAGAGTATTTGAGTATTCTTTTTTCTATATGTAGTTAAAATTTAATTTTTATACCAGCTGGCAATAGCTTGAAATAAATAATAATGGCAACACTGTTTTTCTTAGCGTTTGAAGATGTCTAAAAAGAAACTGAAGAAATTAACTGGAAAGGAAGACAGTTTGGATGGCCGGGATGACAAAGTAGGAACAGCTCTATTATTACTATGATGATTATTTTAATTCAAAACCCCACATTCAAGAGAAGGGCATGAATTGTTTAGCAGTCTTGTGGTAGAAGGCTGAATCAAATTTAAAGGTGGGGTTGTAAACAGCAGAAGAATTGAATCTGTCAGTTAACTATAAGTTCTAGACAGATCTTGTTCTCCAGAGGTTATGAGTAGTGTGGGTATCAGAAAACAAAAGATTTTTTTATTTTTAGTATATTTTTCTGGTTGATCTAAGTCAAGTTTAAAACAACTGCTAAAACCACTGCTGTTTTTCTGGATTGTTCTTTATCTTGAATCATATGTCTTAATTTTATGATTAATTACAAATTGTACTTCACAACATTTTAGCAAGTAACTCTCAAATATTTTATTTTAACCACTGAGACAGAAATCAATGACCAAAATTCTTAGAATATGCTGGTACATGTTTGTCTCTAGTGAGTAAGCTTTCAGTGAATCGCTTGGAAAATGCAGGTGCTACAGGGTGGATAATATTTCTGGTCATGTTTGTATGTAGCTTCCTATTCTTTTTTCATTATTTGTATTACTTCTGGGAAGCTATTTCCCTACAGTACTGTAATATGTATCAAATAAATCCACACTTAATATTTGCTAGATTTATTTTCCCTTATATTTTGTAAGGTATGTGTGAAAGAAGAGAGCTTTTAACTGTCTTACTATAAATGTCTCAAAAAAACATTTGGAAGTGTGTATAAATGAGTGTGATATTATAGCCTTATAAGCTGAGTTATACATGCTAGAAGCCTTTTGCTCTCTTAGAAAATGTTCAAAGCCAAATATTTGTAACTGTTTTTTCCTCCTTAATTCCTTATTATTCAATTTATATTTTAACGTTAACTTATCCTAAGGTGTGTGGTTTATGTTGGGTTTCATTTGGGGTTTTTGTGTTTGAGTGTTCTGTTGTTTAGTTGTTTTCTTTTTTTGGTTGCCTTGGGTTTTTGTTTGGGGTTTTTTTGTTTTGTTTTGGGTTTTATGTTGGGGGGGGGTATGTTTTTGGTTGTTTTGGTTTTGGTTTTGTTGTGTTTTTTTTTTTTTTTTACTTGTGTAATACAGAGGGTAAAAACTTGGCTTAAAATGTCATACTCTAGCTGTATTGTCATTGCTGATGCCTATACCAGTTTGAAGAATACAGAGTTTTAACTGTTGCATGACACTTTGTTCTGTTTGAGAATACCTTAAATACTGCGATATACAGATATTGATCAGCATAAGCAACAGTGAGAACCCAAACTAATAATATTAAAAAGAAGGAAACCTCTGAATAGTAGCAAGTGTTTCTTCAGTGTGATCATATTATGGATAAGAGATATCTTGAGCTCTTACAGGTGAGAGTAACTATTTAAGTGGATTGTGTGTTTGTTTTGGTTTGTATGTATGTGTGGTATAAGCATGACAACAGATTACAGAAAACTTTAGGCCTGTTTGCTTTTAGCTGGTGGAGTGAAAGTACAGGGTGGGCATCATGTAGGGTTCCACACCTTGGGTGTGTGTATGTGACCTCATGGGAGGCCTTTCTCACCAGCGACTGCATTAGCAGACTGTAGGAAGTGGTTTGACTGTGCATACAACTGGAGCACCCACGTCTTCAACTACATGAGCGTGTGTGCTCATGCTTGTGTATACACAAACGTACCAAGTCATCTGATCTGGTATCCCTTTGTAATTATCCGTTACTACATTTTTTCTGTTGTATTGCTGGTATTGGTCATGAGTGTATAGTTCACTGGTTGCCAGTTAATGGAATTGTTAATAAACCAATAAACCCCTTAGATGCCTTTTGATGATAATCAAGTTGAAAGGTCTTCCTGCAGCAAGTTGCGTGGATATGATTCTCAGTGGCAATAGCCTTTAACAGCCTGCATTGGTTTTGCTGCTGTCACAAGTCCAGAACCAACCACAGGCAGAAGCTCTCAAAATTTAATTTATTCATCAGGATTCCAGTGATTTCTGCAACCCTTTTATTTTCATGAAATGCTTTCTAATGTGGAAGTAAAATAGCTAAGGTTTCATAGGTCTTTTATGGACCTCCCTAAGCAGGAAAATCTCTGCAGCAGTGACCTAATGGCCTTACTGAGTCAGCATGACCCAATTATTGAAGGAGTAAATTATTTGCTAAAGGATGTGCTGTCTGGACCTTCCTTATCTGAAGTAATCCAGTACTGTTCTTTGTTGTAATCTCCTGCACCTGGCTGTAGTTTTGGGAAAACAAAGTCATATAACCCTGTCTCAACCTGGTCGGAAGACATACGTGACTCAGACCTGGTCAGAGTCAATATATTTGATTGGAATTAAGGCACAACTGAGGCCAGATGCTGAAACTCTTCAACAAACTAGAGAGAGAGAGGGAGCCCTGCCCTTTTATGGTCATGTTCTTTGGGGTGTTATTCCGCAGGGTCCCATGGGTGGGTGTTGTCCCTTATATTGTGGTGTCCCCCTATTTGACCCTGTCCTTTAGGTCAGCATTTTTTACAGTCCTGTGGAGGCTCATCAGTTTCAAACAAGCGGGTCGGAATGATCCTGCTGATGCAGTAGCGAAAGCTAATATCCTTGTTTGCTTCATTTATGATAATTCTTGCAAGGCCTCCCACGGTTGAATGCGAATGGCATCTGAGACAAATGCAGTTTAAGCAGTGTTTGAGAGAAACTCGCTTAAGCAGTGTTTGAGACAAGCTCAGTTTCCAGGCTTTCACAAACCCAAAGGTGTGTAAAAAAAAAAAAAAAAAAAATAAAAAAAAAAATAAAAATTAACTGCCCTGTTTGGCAGAATTCATATCAGTAGAGTCTGTCATTTTGCTGCTTTCTGTTCTCTCCCATAGCTGCAATAATAAACTGCTTTCTGTTCTGACCTGATCAAAGTTGCCTTCCAGTTATTCCACAACATGCATATGACAGCTTGCAATATAGATATGCCAAGCAGTGATATGACTGCTTTCTAAATAAGGATTGTTCAAATTCTTTGTTTGGGTACTATCTTCACTCTTAACCGTGTCTATGTAACTGCAGTTTCACATTGTTCCACCTTATTAATAGATCTGATGAAAATTAATAATGCATATCTTCTGCACAAAACCCCCTGTAGAAAGATGCTCTTTGGCCTTACCTAGTAGGTAGCTGGAAGCAGGCTTCAGGTCACTTTCTTTGTCACTAAGAATTTTTGTAAATATACAAAAATGTGTATTTACATATTAATATATGTGTAAAATATATGAAACACATGAATCCTAAATGTGTTTTACTTGAGCTTTCTCTATTTATACCCCAGGGCTGTGTGACGCATTCAATTTTTCCCCTTGTGTTGTTCTTAAATAGAACAAAATCTAAATACTAAATTATAGCAAGGTGTGTGATTGCCTTTTTCAAGGTTAACTTGTTCAAAATCAAACTGTATCTAGTATAAAGTAATAGCTTGTTAAGTCTTATGAAGGTTTTTTTAACTGTAGTTTCTTCTGTAAGCCCTTGGATTTTTCCTTCTTTCAGAACATTGAAGACATAAGATCTTACAACCGTACTATGAAAGGAGAGACAGAATTTCAGAGGTAATTTATTGTTGTCTTTAAGTGGAACTCCTTAAAAAAGTCTGTTATTGTTTTATTTTTTGAAGACTGAATTCAAGAATTTTATTTTACTGTTCACCAAATAAAATATGGTATTTTAACTGATAAAATGGTGTTGGTGTTGCATTAGTGAGGGGATCCTGTCAAAACTGGGCAGTTTGAGAGGGTTTAGAATTAAGTTTTTTTTAACTCTTACTTGAAAAAAGATTACTTTTTTTAACTTGTAGGTGTAGTATGCTGCTACACTTCAGATGAGGTAGAAATTTTATTTTTCCGATACTGCTGTCATAAAAATATCTTTTTTTCCTTTGTCTTGAGTGCTGCCTTGTTGGTCTATTGCATATTACATGTGTTTTGTTAGCAAAGGAGGCTCCAGTGAAGTCTGGTGGGTAGTTCTGCAGTGAACTTAATACCTTTACTAGATTCTAGTATTTCTGAAATCACTGATTTCTCCTGGTGCTTGGAGTAATTGATTCCAAGGCAAAGAAGGTAATGTTTCACCTTGAGTATAGCAAATATAAACAGTGTTTGAAAACTACTTCGTATAAAGTGAGAATGTTCTCATGAATCCTCACATGGCAAATAGCATATTATCTAGGCAAGATATTGCCTGGCTTATACCCAGGTAATCAGAACCATAGAATGGTTAGTGTTGGAAAAGACCTTAAGATCATGTAGTTCCCACCCCCCTGCCATGAGCCAGGGACACTTCACTCTAGACCAGGTCACCCAAGGCTCTATCCAATCTGGCCTTGAACACTGGCTATGGGTTGTTTCTTAATCATGGTAAAATCTTGTTGCAGCTTCTCTGTTTAACTGGAGTTGTAAGTTGCAGGATATTTAGCTGCATGTACACATGCTGTTAAACATGTTTGTTAGTACAGTATAATGTAACCATAAAACAGTAGCTATGTTCATGCCAGAGCTCTGTCCAGTACTCTATCCTAATAGTGGCCAGCAGGGCTTGCATAGGGAGGAATATGTGAAACAAGACAAGTAGAAAATTATTTTTCCTGTTTTATACTCTTCCAGCTTCTAAGAACCAGGTAGCGATCTCTTAAGTCTGAAATTGTAATGGCAATCTGTGCATTTAAGTTACCTGTCCTACATGAGTTTGTCAAATGGCCTTTACCTCCCCAACAGTTCTGACAACACTGTTATAGAGCAGGTTAGAAACTTTCTTTAGATTATTTTAAACCTAGTGTATAGATTTATTAATAATTTTTTCTGCTCTTATAAGAAAGTTTCCAATTCAGTTTTCATATTGACTACTTTTGTAAAATTGTCCCCATCAATTATTCCTTTTTCTGGTTCTCCGGTCTGTCTATTCTGCACTGTTTGAAAGCTGTGCAGTGTTTGGTGCTGACAACCAAGCTGAACTGCTACGCATTTGAATTTTAGGGTGACGCACCTCATATCATTAAACTGCTGTTAAAAATTATCTGTGTGATGAAACTAGTCTTTGAAGGGCATCTTAAACTAATAGTGAATGCAGAAAAAGCTTTTTCTCAATTTGATAAGCTAAAATAGCTGTCCAGCTAGGAAAACAATGTAAATACTAAAAATGGTGTGTCAGACACCACAGGTATTGCTGCAAGTTTATATTTAAGAATGTACTGAACCAGTACTCATAAATACTTAGCTGTGACTGCCTAAATCAAGTGCAGACTTTTTTTTTTTTCTTTGTTTATTCTTGCATTAACTGAGCTAGATTACATTTCTGTTCTCATAATGTTTCTATAGATTCAAAACAGAGAAAGATGGGCAAGAGGAGAAGCACCAACGAAGTTCTAATAGTTCTCATGGCACTGATGGAAAATCCAGAGGAAAATCTCCAAATAGAAACAAAACCACAGCCAATTCTTTAATCCAAACTAAAAAGCAAAAGAAAGTAGTTATTGAATTTAAAGCCAGAGAAATTAAACCTGGAAAAAGTACGCGCACTCCTGATGTAGTGACTACTAGCAAGGAAAGTTACAACAAAAGTCGTCTTGATGGGACAGAAGGAAAAAGGCTCTATAGCTTTGCAGTTCAGAGGAGCAAGGCACTGAAGAAAAAGACAGAGAAAGCTGAACTTTGTAAACTAAAGTTAAAAGGGGAACAAACTATGTTGGAAAAAATTAGGTCATCTGTCCATGATTCACATGTACCACATAAAAAGGCAGATGGAAAAAAATTGAGTGAAGATGTCAGAAGTCCAAAAAAGCGTTCTGACACCTCTACAGGGACTGTGCTTGATAATAGGTCTTTCACTAAGAAGCCAAATATATTATCTAGTACTTGGGAAGAAGAGTATGAAGATGAATGTAAAGAGTTTTCTAAGAAAAAACAGCATGTGAATAAGCGTACACCCTCACTCTATTCGACTGAAGTACTACAACGGTGGGACTCTTGTAAACAGAAGAAACAGGATGCTAATTCTGATAAAGCTGCTGGTAATACAGAGAAAGAAAAAAGGGACTTTGAAGCCACGTCATTATGTTTTAAGCAGGTAATGAGAACCCAATTCTTGTTTCAGGCTAGTTTCTGAAGGACAGGCAGTTTTTATGTAAGCAGACTGTCTTCTTACAGATTTTGAAAAAGATTTTGTAGCTAACCAGATGGATCTTTCTGATCCCAATTTAAACCATGTTAAAATGTTTCTCTGCTAAATGGTTAAACGAACTAGAATAAAGATCTTGCATATTAGGATTGTATCTGCTCATACACTTTCATAGTGTTGCTGCTAAGGGATGTGGAATACTTCCATTTAGGTTTAACTCAATTTTGGGGAGGCTGACATGGTTGTATCATTTTTTGAGTGAATAAACGGAACCAATGAAAACCTGCCTGCTAAACAGGTGCTCATTGCTGACAAAGTGATGCCAGGAGAATTTCTTGTAGGTCTAAGACTAAATTTGTATGTTTCCTGCAGAACTTCATGTTTGGCTGTGATTGTTTTTTTTCTGAGTTCTAGCTTGTGTTTGACTCTGGACCTTAACTTTGTCTTGAGCATGGTTACTTTTTGTTGTTCTCGATTTCAGTTCATGTTAAGGTAGCATGATCATTTTGTGCTTACACAGAGATAGTAATGACATACAGAGTAATGGAATCGTTGAGATTGGAAGGCTCCTCTGGAGGTCATTTAGTCCAGCCCCCTTGCTGAAGCAGGGTCTGCTAGAGCAGGTTGCCAGGACTTCCAGTCAGGTTTTGAATATCTCTAAGGATGGAGACTCCACCACCTCCCTGGGAAGCTTGTTTAAGCACTTTTACTGAAATAAATGGAGGTTTTAATGTTCAGATGGAATTTGCTGTGTTGCAGTTTGTGTCCATTGCCTCTTCTCCTGGCACTGGGCACTGCTAAGAGTCTACATCCTCACATCAGATGTTTATAAACATTGATAAGACTCTCCCTTCTCTAGGCAAAACAGTACCAGCTCTTTGAGAGTCTTGTATGACATGCCTCAGTCCTTTAATCATTTTAGTGACCCTTTGCTTAAATCACTCTTTCAAATCTGTGTCTGTCTTGTATTGCTCAGAGCAAGAATAACATAGTCACAAACCCACAGGAGATTGGAAAAATAGGCTTACAGTGTAATCCACTATATTTATTTGAAAATAAAAGCCCTTTTGAAAGGATGCTTTATATGCTTCATCGTGGATATTGAAAATATGTTTTATGTTACCTCTTCAACTCACTTGTGAATATTCATTGTTCTCTAGAAGACTGATAGATGCTCTACTTCCATTCCTACTTGTTTCTTGAATTTTGAAGTCCCATGCACATCTGACACCTACCAAGAAGGTGAGGACACAAAGTCTGTCCGGAAGGTTAGTGCTGTACTTACTTAACTCTGAAGAGCTGTATTTCAAAACTCTTTGACATAGACATTATTTGTTCTTCAGTCTTCCTTGATATTTTGTGGTGTTGGTATTTATTTTTTTTTTAATCGCTACAGAGCTCTGAAGTCTTTCCACCTCTTCAAGACAGTCAGAGCCCTGAAACAGACCAAGAGGTTAGCAATACTTTAACACTTCTATGTTGCATTAAAAACTCATGGCACTGAGGTTGTGTAGCTGGACAATCCCCTGACCTTTGCTAATATTTTGCATTGTTCTCTTATGATCTGTACTTCAAAAAATGTGGAGCATTTTTTTCAAAAACTAAACGAACTTGCTGAAGTGTTGCTCATCAGGAACTTTCAGAGGTACAAGATTGGCTTTCTGTTAATCTCTGCAATGTAGGGCACCAACATAGTTACTTGCATCTATGTCATTTTCCATCTTGTCTCTTTTCCAACTTGAAAGTTATATTTTCTAAGAAACGCCAGTCAGGAAACTCTATGAGGCAAAAATGGAAAAAAGTTTTGGGGTACTAGGTACAAATGTCATAAACAGATCTTCCTTTGAGGCTGTAGTTCAGATATCTTTTGTGGGCTTCTTATAGCAGAGGATATGCAGTAGGTTCTCATGACTTCACATTTGCTGTACCAATTTCAAATTTTTCATGCTTCATTTTTAGTCAGTGTTAACAGCATTCATGTGAAAGTATCTTTTTTGGGAACAATTCATACGGGAATACTTAAAATTGATGCAGATTGTTTTCATTGTAGATGCAGATAGTTGAAGATTTGCATGTTGCCCGTGTTCAGAGGAGGATGGTGCTGCCTGTAGTAGAGACTTGTGGAGAACTTACGAGTATGGAAATAGATCTTCCAGAGCAGGATTTAAATATTTCTGCTGGTATGTCATGGGTTGACATTCTTTGGTATCTACTTGCAAGTAGCTAATGTTCTGAATAGAGAGTGCACAACTGATTTTTTAAAATTTTTTTTTCCTCAACTTTTTTTTTCTTTTTTCCCCAGAGGCTTTTACTTCTGGTCTGAACATACTAGTGGTGATTGACACAAATATAATGATTAGTCACCTTGAGTTTGTCAGATCCCTGAAATGTGAGAATATACCAGGTATGTGAGTACATGGTGATCAATATGTCATTTTAAGAAAACAGAGATGTTGTAAGAACTTCAGGCTATGTGAAGAAAAACTAACTTGGGCTCCTTAAAAAGGCAGCAGGTTTCATATAGAGACAGAAAGTTCACATTTAAGAGGCAGGTTCTGTGAACCCAAATAAAATGCCTCTCTAGTAAAGTTCTGTTATGAAAGTAGAACCTACTATGCTTATACCTACATACCTATAGAGAATCATGGTCAACGTTCCCATGAATATGTATGAATTCCTAGAGGTAAGTAAGTCTTGCCTATTGTAAAAACATACTTTTAAGCATTTAGTCCACTGGTGGTAGTCATGTTTTCTACTTTTTTTTTCTTGATTTCCTACAAATCTGAAAACATTTAAAATCTGATAAGCAGTCAGCATTTTTATTTTTTTAGGTTATTGCAGCTCCCAATTTCTGGTCCTACACCAGACCCATTATATTCAGAAGGTTCCTGATTCCTGACCTTTCTATTACAAAGCAGATGGATGCTAACGTATTTTTTCAAAATGGCATTCTTATTGTGAATGAGAAGAAAAACAGTTTTTGTCCTGAATGGACCAATAGAACAGTCATTAAATTAAATTCAGTCATTAAATTTCTGATACACCATGTATTTCATATATAATGGTTTTAAAATTCAGACCATACTTGCATACAAATGCAGCCATGGTCCAATATTCATACTGCATGTTCCTGTCTTAGG